>PDGT01000134.1:13345-49618 GCA_003671415.1 Megathymus violae | reverse complement strand
GTGTGTGTGTAATTTAATACTGAATAGATTTATATCTATATCATACTTGACATATTTTTAATTGATTTGTGAGTTAAATAAGATATTTTGCATTCACAGAAATTAATCAGCTTCCACGGAATACGAAACAAAAGTTGGTAGCTATGGACATTCTAGGTAATAATAGGGTAACATAGCAGAGTAGGAAAAATGTTTGAATTGCTTTTCTGTTACTGCAATAATATCTTTATTGCATTAACTGCCGAAAAGTAGTTTAAACTATGTTTATTGCAAACATTAAAATGTGACATAGATAAACTTATAAAATGCTTGATAATTTGAATGACAATTGTTTCTAGTACGGGTACTAACTGTACACGTGAAGCGGACGGTTTCTGATTACTAATTATTACTTCAGAGTACCAGTTTACGTTCTAAGAATAATTATGTTTACATATATGTAGGTACAGGTTCCGCCGCGCGCGACCACAGTATACATCAGACACCAGCACAGCGGCCGGCGCGCGCTCGGCAGTGAACGCGGTGGAGAGTTGCTCCCGTCTAATAGCTTATACTTATTTCCATGTGTTCGTCACCAATACATTGTAAAATATAACAAAATGGACGAACTCGGCTAACAGACGGCAGCGCGGTTGAATGCACGATGTGTTACGGAGTGAACTCGAGGGACTCGACGCAGAGTGTTTGGACTGCTTGCGGTGACCAGTGTACCTTTGATCCCACCGTCGAATGTCCAAGCCGACTACGAGTTCTCTCCGATAGGTTTTAACATTCATCTATACATATAATTAAATTCTAACTATTATTTGGGGCCTTTATTAACGCAATAGATCACAAAACAGTAGTTGTTACAATTTTTGTCTGTTTGTTTGTGCGTTTGTACGCGCTAATCTCAGAAACGGCTTAGTCGATTTTGTTCTGGTCTTTACTAATGTGTTGCAGTGAGCATCACTGAATACTTAAAGTTTGTTTTATTGCAATCCGTCCATAAATAAAGAAATTATAAAATAATTTAAAATGATGCGGATACTATTTGTTAGCGTAAGGCGTGGTTTGCTATTCAATAAACGTGGTCACGACGAGCTGGCATGTACGTACATACTGTTGATCTTTATTGTAACGTATCAATTAAAGTGTCAGAAAACGGAAAATATAGGCTTTTTCATGAAATTGAACCCGTTGTCCTCGTTACGTTAAAACGATCTCCAAACAATGTACATAGATAATTAAAACATATTAAATTCACTTATAACATTGGCGAGTTAATCAGGCTCGTTGACGACACAATAAAAATTGCTCAATACATAAGTCGTACGGCGTCTCGTTATTTGACACGCACTTTGTGCAATTGTGCAACGGAACAAAAATTATGACCACACAGAAATGTTGAAGTTAGCACACGTCAATGACGACCATAACACAGGCCGTTGACCACCTACCGACTGCCGATGCGGCCCTCGCCACAGTCGTCGATATATAATAATATATTACATAACATTTATATTGCATAACATTTTTTAGCTTCTCCGAGGTCAACGATGAATATTGCATGCTTACTCAGACGTTAGCATCTAGTTCGCCGTAATGTAACGCGCGTACCTACCGCTACTCGTAGTACCGCATTCTAGTAAAAGTGGAATATAAAACCAAAACAATCGCCGACGGTACCCACGCGGCTCGCGGCTCTCGGGTCTGGGTCTTCGGAGAAGCGGTTCCACAGATTGCAGACAATGAGTGACGTCACGTTACTGCCGTGCCGCCGAGCACCTCGTGGGAGGCTAGACGTTGCGGCCTAAACGCGCTCCTTCCGCCTGTAATTATAGTCTAATCAATCTCATTTAGCGCTAAGCAGGACGTCCCCCGAATGCAGATGTGGCGTCGAACATTGGTAATTAACATAAAGTGCCGGAAGCGAGAATATAATTGTATAAATATGTGTACCGCGTTAACAGGTCACGGTCCCACGACCACTTCACGACTTGGACCTTCCGACAGCCGACCTTCGAACCTCACGATGACACACGTCGCAGAGGACGATCGGTCCTCGACCCGCGTGTGGTGCTCGAAAATCTACTTTTTAACATGCAACGTGACCTCGAACCGATAAGGTTTATTTAATAAACCTACGAAAAAACGAAAAACGAAAAAAAATTGCGACAGCCTAGCGATCTGAACGTCAGCCTGCCGCGCGGGAGAGACCAGTTCGAATGTTGCACACCTGAGGGTTCTCCATGATATTCTCGCAGGTGTGTGAAGTCTGCCGACCGGCACTCGGCCAGCGTGGCGACGATTGTGGGTCATGATGGATGATGATGATGATACCTACAAAATATTCGCGAAGGACGAGAATAGATAGTTGAGATTTAAATTTTACATTGTGTGCCGACTGATATTCCTCGAGTGATCAATATAAGGTTCTCCATATACTGCGTATGTATTCTATAACGAACATTAAAGATGACTGATAGTCATGAATATCTACAGAATCTTACAGAATCCTAACATTCTTGTAATTGTTATATTTTATAGATATAAGTTTAATATATGTTAATTGAAAGTAAACATGATGACATTAACGATAATGTATTCCAAACCAAATACTGTGAATAAGCGATCTATCGTCGTCGGCGGCGTTGGGTTGGATGTGCAAATGAAATATAGCGCTCGTCAGCGATCCTTGTAATCAAAAATCAAAAGGCCGACTCGAACGCCGCGACACCGGCTGGCGCCGTACGTCCCGTATAGTGGTGACCGCGTTCACGTACCTGAAGTGAGTAAAGATGGACCCTACCAACATTTTTGACAGCCAACATTTTTGAAGAAAATAATGGTGCCTAAATTAATAAATTTAAATTAATTACAAATTTTGACTTCTTCTTATGGCTCTAATGAGTGCAACCGGTGAGCTGTTGTGTTATGTGAGCGCCGGGGGCCCTCACCCTCGCTACGCGGTCCTCCGACGAGAGCTTCACTCGATCAAACGAAAATAGTCCGCATCGTACATCGAGCCAATGTCGGGGTTGTTCTGATGTCTATGTATCTGAGAAAGAGAAATAATAAAAATCATATCTTTACGGATCGGCTCAACGCCGTACTATAAGATGAAAATGTATATTTATCACCTAACAAACATCGAACACGAACTAGTTACAAGTCAATTAAAATATTGACATAGCATAAAAGCGACAGTGTGTCGCGAGCGTGACGTGGCACGATGCGAGGTGACGACTCGCCGGATACGGACTGCCGTCCCTCGCATGTCGTCGCGTCCTTTCTCTCGTTCCGTGTTGTTCGTCGCCGATTACCTAATTAAGCTGTCTCGCGTCGGTCGCCGCCGCGAGCGGTGCATTCGTTGCGCAATTTACATCGAGGCTTGCATCCCGTGGACTGCACCTCACTCGCCCGCTACTCACTGGACGCGGACCGCGCGATCAGCTATTTGTATCGTACTGATTGATGGTAAACAACTTTTTGAGAGAGGCCGTACATCGTCGTCAACCGAATTTAACTACAGATGAATCTGTACCATCGTCCCGAGTAACGTTCGGCAACTGTGGCTGACGTTTAATGTTACTTGTAGCGTGGTATGCTTAAATATAGTCAACATTAAAATAGTATTAATTTACTTTGCAACAATCCGCAATCAATGTGTGATGATATATATTTCTATACGAACACGTGTTTCGCTCCGAAACAGCATCATCAGGGTAGTAGACTTACGAGTGTTAACCGCAAAGTGAGCTCACAAAATTTTGAAGTTACTAGCACTTCAGTTCACATACATACATTGGCAAAATACCTATACCTATGTACAACAAAAGTTTACGATATGGTACTGTGTAATATATATTACTACGATTGATTATAAAATTCTTTGATTGATTAAAAAAAAAATAATTCTCGCTCACCACCGCGTGCAAAGCGTATACCGCACGCTCCGTTAGCCATCATCAAAACCAGGGATGTTATGGAGGTCAGTAACCATAACAGAAACTATGGGATATCCGCAAAAGAATATCCGAAATCATAACCGAATCCGTTAAAAAATTTCGGATAAATTTGGATAAAGGCAGAGTCCAAATAAAGCATGTTATGACTGCTTAACGCTGAACGAACCGATACATTAGCCGCGTCATTCTCATGTTTGATAGTTTTTATTATTTTATTAGTTTTTCCTGTGTTTATATCACATAATACCTACCTAGAAACAAAGTCAAACTTTGTGATTACATTATATATTTTTTCCAAGTCGTAAATCGTCAAATATCCATAACCGAAATTATCCGAAACAATTGGATAATCCGAAATAATGTCCTATCCATAACCGTCACCGAAACCGGTAAAATATTAATCATACATCCGTATCCAGATCCAGATCCGAAATTTCATGTCCATCACATCGCTAACCAAAGCACAACTGACACTAGGGGCCTATCGACATGTCGGCGTAACATGCCACCACACCCGGAGTTATGTACCTGCTCCGAGAGCACAATGTATGTAGGTATGTAAATGATCAGTGATATCTACTGAGTGCATTAAAAATTGTTAAATAAAATAACAACACTAGCAAGTTAACTTTATTACATCTCAGTGGTTTAAATGGTAAATCTTGTAACCACCTGAGGGCTTACTGTTACGTATGTTACACGTGTACATCTATACTAATATTATAAAGAAGAAAGCTTTGTATTTTTGTATGTTTGTAACGAATAAACTCAAAAATTACTGAACCGATTTTAAAAATTCTTTCACCATTAGAATGCTACATTATCCTTGAGTAACATAGGCTATACTTATAACTAGAAAAAATAAGGAATTCTTGCTAAAACTTCAGTAACGTGAACCAAGGTGTAAAAAAAATTGCCTAAAAATTTCTTTCATCGCATACGCTGCGGAAACTATTGATGATAAAACAAAAAAATGTTCTACAACATTAGAGAACATATTGAAATAAAATTATAAATTATCTCAAAATGTTTAAAAATAAAAGTACACCCGTGCAAAGGCGGGGCGGGCCGCTAGTACATTACATATGTATTTACATATCAATAATTCCCAGCACAAAGTTAATGGAAGGACAATAACAATAAACACATCACATAATTTGTGATAATATGAAATGCAGGCTTTCTGCTAGTGTGCGATGACGTTGCACAATTAACGAGAACGTGTGTCGTGTGAGATATCACGGAGCTGTCCGCCGGTTAGTCGAGGGCTATACCAGTTAAGTACTCTAATATACAGTTAGCGTAAGTGCCGGGCGGCGGGTGGCGGGTGGCAGGTGGCAGGCGGCGGGCGGTGTTTGACCGGCCACTGTTAAGCGTAATTATATGACTATGCGTTACTGAACATTGCCAACGCAATTAATTATCAGTTGAATACGTTTTTGAATCTTCGTCCCGTTCGTTTGCCGACACCGCTATTGGGCCTCGGTCATCGACAAGCCTCTTACGTGGTGCGCGTGTGTTTACCTGTTGCATCGACAGACGGAGTGTTCCGTCTCAGCCGCCGCGCTCGTAACCGGCGATTCTGTTTTCATACTCCGCATCATCGTATTTGCGCTGCTGCGGATACGAAGACGGTACGTCACGAGATGGAGTGGAGCCGCGGGGCGGACGTAACGTGCGCGGCGGGACCGTCCATTCGTGTTCGATCACTGGTCAATAACCAACTTGATAACATTATCTAAAGTGACAACGTGACTAATCTGTCGGTCGTCTTTGTGTCTTCATTATTTAACATCCATCTCGGAGCAAATAACGTTCCTACAAGTGTCGCAGTAACATCTGTGAAGATTAACTATATTAATTACCTTCCACGAGCTTTCGACACCGCTCGTACGTTATATGCCGACCCAGCTAGATACCTGACTGAAAATGTAACCATCTGAGAGAGAAGTAACCAATAACATTAATAAAAAAATTATGAAAGTTACATTGTTACACCCGATTACCTACGTGCGTTATCTTTCGAGCTAAGTAATAAACCCATTATTCGATAAGCAACTAGTCGTAAGCCGTTCCGCTATCGTTATTAACAAGCATTATACACAACAGGATCTCTAGAACGAGCGACTAAGTGGTCTTAACTGAGCATGTCACTGGAAGGTGTTATTCGACCGGTCTGGCTCACCGATCGGCGCACTACCGGGAACCGCACACAATGGAATACTTATGACACGAGTAGATGATATATTACGAAACGGATTCCCACCATTCAAACGAACATTTCTATCGATGTTACACGTTCCAAATATTTTGACTTGGCCCAAACGGCTCGAACATTCTGGAGGCCCACGGGAAACTGCAATCCCTGATCATGCACCACCAAACTCTGCTGCAATGCGAATTGACGTAGTAGAGAAATAAAATCTGAGGCTTAAAATGCCAGAAGAGAACGAGAAAGATACTGACCTGTCTTCGTACAATCTTAGACAACCAGACATGAAACGAAACGAAAGTGGTGACTATTGAATGGCTTTTTTTATGCAAATAGCCAACAAACGAGTGGACAAGCCACCTGATGGTAAGTGATCACCGTCGCCCATGGACATTAGTAACTATAGGTAACACTGATGCGTTGTTGGTCTAGAAAGAAAAGAAGTACTAGTTCTCGAGCCCCCACCCGAAACACGACGAGCCGTTTGACGGCAGACTCAAGCAGGAGGATGGTAGCTGGCTAGCTACCAGGCAGACTTCATAATATTAATGACTGGACAATAATATTGATAATATAATCCTTACGCAAAATCCCACCACCAATCAGGCCGGTTTCTGTCGCCTCTTATGACATACCAGCATGGTATTGAGGTCAGTATTGTAGGCTTCTCCAATACAGCACATAATACTTTTATTAGTAATCTTTCATTGAAAATTTGCTGCATTTTGGCAATTTATGCGCTGAGCTATTAGAGATTAAGTGCATATCAGTGAGGCTGTGGCGACTTAAACATGTTTAATCAAACAGGCCACTGAAAATAAAGATAACTGGGGCTCAGACAGGTGGGTGCTCAACTGTGATTGTGTGCTATACCTTTACTGCACATCGCATTACACTGTGAATACTATTATAGGTATTATATGAGTATTTAATTATGACTCCATACTACATGAAACTAACTAAAAGTACCAACATATCAATATTATTAATTACTTTCGTATTACATAAGATACACCGTCATAAGAACAGTGATGGATCACAAATCAAATGTACAAATCAAGTGAGGAGACAAATACAAATCTGTAATTTGTATTTGTTATAAGTCAGAGCAAACAATTTATTTTCACAGATTATAAAGATAAGCAGGTCGAAATTTTAATGAGAAATGATTGGAAAAACATTTTTATGTTTATTTTTATTTTTATGTTTTTATACAATTAAAGAATTAACTGCAATAAAAATATGAATATTTAATGAATGCCGTCAATCATAATGCGCTTTTTTCTAACAATTTAATTGAGGCATTGTTTGAATTTGTTATAATGTAAAATCGATTTATCAATCAACGATTGATGCATGCTATTTGAATTAGTGTATATTTATTATTTTAACTTTAGTCGACAGTGGTTTTTCTTTCATCTTATTCCATCACCTCAATTATTTCTAAGAATTCTCAAGCGATATTTCCAAACTTACACGAGAGACTTTAGAAGAGTTCAGTCTTTCTTCAACTTTTTTTAAGTGAACCTTCTCTAGGCGTGCTGTGAGGGAGATAACGTTAATATTTTTTTATACCTCACAGTTACACCTTTGTTCGGCCGAACACCGGTAATTTGTAATCCTATATTTATCGCCAACCAATCCGGCTGGTGGTGCACGGCGGTGGCGGCTTTATTTCTTTGTTTGTCGACAAAGTTAGTCATGCTCGTAGTTCCTCGTGTTATCTCAGCTGTCACTCATAGCTTATAGCTTTTGTTCAATAAATCTAAGACATTAATTTCATTCACGACTCACGTACGAGCGAACCATAAAGATGTACTCGAAGGGCACCGAATAATTTCGTTCCAGAAAGAACCTACCGTCTCCCGTGGGCTTACGGACGTGAGATGTACACGTTGACTCCCTGCACCTATTTTAATTTTCTTATATTTTCTACTCACCTGCCCCCATTCGGTACAAGGACGCACAAAAACGTACATCCTCGGCGTCGTGCTAGCGATGCGAACAATGCGATGCTCTTCTGCCGTAATCCAACATCGTGCTATGCGCAGGAGTATAATGCTCGACGGTTACATTGCGTGATATCTTGTCTAACGTCAAGTGACCGGTTCGTGAAACACGACGGGGCTGACATGACCATATGTTACAAAACACCTAAATATAAAGTACATTAAAAACATTCACTAGTTATACTTCACTTAGTATGGTAGTGAGTGACCCGTGGTAGTGAACTGATAGATATCATTACTGCAGGTGTGTGAGAACCGCCAGCACTATTTATGATTCTCAACTTATCTATAGTAATATATACTGATGTTACTAAAACCACATTATTCCTGATGGACACAGGCTATATATAATTATATAATATATATGTAATTTTTCAACCCGAATGGAGTAGGGGCGGTCTGTTAGTGAATAAATGAAGTTGTCTATTTTTAGAAACACAAATTTGTATTATTAAGTGAAAGTGGTCAAATTAAGATGGATTATACAGAGTAACGTTACTGTTATAGAAAGGTGATCGCCATTGCTTCGTCGTGTTTATCGAACTGACCGTCTCCGACTTCGATCAGGGCGATGTTCTCGTCGAGATTAAGACACAGCGGTCGTGACTCCGGCCCGTAGTGGCCACTGGATTTAAATCGGGCGGAAGACGCGCTCGTCAGCGATACCTGCGTCCGGTTCACTGACACAACGTGGCTTTTAATATGTTGCAATCGATTTCCGGTAGATATCGATTGGAGCTCATTAAATTATTTCCAAAGTTACGCGTAGAAAGTCGCAGTTACTCTACTTTTCACATAATTCGTTCGAAGTAGATACCGAGATGACTTACATCCGCTGGCGGTAAAATCGTTTTATTTTTGGCTTTCTAACTAACGGCATCACCGTTCTCGGCATGGATAGGTATTGAACATTCCTATCGACCGAATTAACCAAATATGTCCGCTCCGTAGTGTTGTTTAGCGCAGGAGGTGGGGAGGTGTAATGTTGTATACGTCTAACACTATTTTAACACACTTCAAAAAAGTAGGCAGTTCTACTTGTATATTCGTTTGTATTTTTTATATATATACAACCATAAGTTTTTTATTTATAAACTATTTCAATGATTCTTTTTTTAATGTACTCGTATAGAACATGGCTCGTAGTCGATCCATTAATATAGTGTGGATCTGGTGATAGGTTCCGGAGGTAAAAGCGAGGAGCATCTCATCGGATGGGAATTATGGTGCCCTGTTTAAAGATATTCTTTTTCTGTCAACATTGCGTTTAAGGGATATCCAAAATGAAAGAGGTTCTATGTCTATGTGTATGTATTTTAACTTATTATTATGTAAACTTCTAAAATTCATTACACATTATCGATTGTCCACAACTATTAAGTAGTTTCAAATTTAAGAACCCCCGTCCCTCTCCACGGACCACTGAGGACAACGGTGTTAGATAGCAATTCCTGTACATCGATTATGTAAAACCTTTCATGACTGGCGCACTGATGAACATATTGCCTTAAGAAAGCTTTTAACCTAGCCGCCAAGTCTTACAAAAAGGCATTAAATAAGGTGAATCTCAACCGCATCCAACATATCGGCACAAAACTCTCTGACTTACCATCTGGCAGTAGAGCTTTTTGGTCTCTTGCCAAAGCGGTTGAACCAAAACTTCTGTCGACCCACACTGCCTCCTTTGGTAAAACCAGATGATACTCTGGCTCATACGCTTAAAGAGAAGGCGGACTTGTTCGCGTCTCTGTTTGCCGAAAACTCGCGCCTAGATGCTTGCAATAATATGCCACCAGATTTACCTCACTGCGGTATCTCCATGCCCGAGATCCGCATAACGAACAAGGAGGTTCTAAAAACCTAGTGGTGTCTAGACGTGAAAAAAGCCAGTGGCCCTGATGGAATTCCAGAGATTATAGTAAAGGCATGTGCACCCGAGTTGTCTCCTGTTTTGACACGTCTGTTCCGCCTCTCTCTCAAAACTGGGATTGTGCCTAAATCCTGGAAGCTTGCTAACGTACAACCCGTGCCTAAAAAAGGTATTCGTACTGACCCTAACAACTATCGACTGATTTCAATTACCTCCATACTCTGTAAGATTATGGAACGTATATTGAATTCGCGTCTCACGGCGTACCTAGAACAAAACAATCTCCTCAGCGACCGACAGTACGGATTTCGCGGAAACCGGTCGACTGGAGACCTTCTAGCGTATGCCACTCACTTGTGGGGCGAGGCCCTCGAGAAAAACGGGGAGGCGCTCGCCGTCTCCCTCGATGTCTCGAAGGCTTTCGACAGGGTCTGGCACGCTAGCCTGTTAAGCAAACTTCCGGCGTATGGTATTTCCTCTGTCCTTATCGTTTGGATAAAAGACTTTCTGAGCGAACGGTTTCTCCGAGTTGTCGTCGATGGTTGTTCGTCGCAATCGACGGCCACCAATGCCGGAGTTCCTCAGGGGTCCGTTCTGTCCGCTACTCTATTCCTGCTGCACATCAATGATCTGCTCAAGTCCGGTATCTATGGGTATGCAGATAACAGCACAGTAGTGGAAAGATACTTTCCGAAACCTCGGGCCAGTAGAGATGAAATACAGTTCGAAAGAGAGGCCATGGTGGAACGTATGAATCTCACAATTCGGGCAGTGTCCGAATGGGGCGATGCCAATCTTGTGAGATTTAACGCAACCAAATCTCAGATGTGTCTGTTCAGCGCCAAGAGAAGCCCGGTCACCTTGGCTCCTACTTTTCAGAATGTATCCTTGGATTGCACTGACCGTCTTCAATTGTTGGGAGTTAAAGTTCCCTCGAACCTCAATTTTAGTCGGTTCATCGAGTGTAAGGCTAAAGCAGCTGCAAGGAAACTGGGGGTCCTTGCGAAGGTGAGACAGTACTTCACACCGAATCAGCTTTTAACCCTGTATAAACCTCAGGTTCGTCCTTGTGTGGAGTACTGTTGTCATATTTGGGCTGGTGCTGCCAAATGTCATCTATCTGCGTTGGACTCGATGGAGACGCGTGCAAAGAGGCTCATTGGTGACTCAGATCTAGTTGAAACCAATCTGCAAAGCCTTGAGCACAGGCGCAGGCTTGCCAGCCTCTCGGTCTTCTATAGGGTACATTTTGGAGAGTGTGCACAGGAATTGTTCCAATTAGTTCCCCCATAGCCGTTCCTCTATCGGACAACCCGACGTACGGCAGGTATCCACTCTTACGTAGTGAACGTACCACCTGCACGGACGACGCGGTTTGCGTCTTCATTCATCATGCGCACTGCAAAGGATTGGAATAACTTGCCCGCGTCGGTGTTCCCGGCTGCTTACGATGTGGGAGGGGATACTCTTCAAGAGGAGAGTGAATAGGCTATTTATAAGTTAGGGCGTTCAGCATCTTAGACTTCATCACCATTTACCATCAGGTGGGATTGTTGTCAAGCATTAACTCATTTTATGTAAAAAAAAAATTATAAAAAGAAAAACTATCAGTCGTATTTAAAGATATTTGCTGTAACAAAATATAATATTACAGCTACGTGTTAAATAACAAATTACCTACCAAGTGAAAATGATTCAAAATTATAGCGTTTTCATGTTATTCAAATTTGTTTCAACATAAATAAGTAAAAATAATATGTAATCCCTTGATCTCAAAACTGAAATTGTTAATACTTCTCTCACCACAAGCACTTTTCCTTCAATGTGGCAGAAAGCTTTAGTAAAGCCAATACCAAAAAAAAGTAATACTTCTGAATTAAAGGATCTCCGTCCAATAAGCATTCTACCTAATACTTCCAAAATATTAAATAAAATTGTTTACGAACAGCTTGCACACTACCTAGAAGAAAATGACATTTTACCTACTATGCAGGCAGGTTTCAGACAGAAAAGAGGTACAAACACAGCACTGATGAATGTTGTGGATGACCTTCTTACCGCACAGGCCGGGGGTGAATGGTCTATTCTTGTACTTCTAGACTTCACACGTGCCTTCGACTGTATAAATATCCCACAACTATTATCCAAGCTATCCTACTACGGATTAAGCACTGAGGCAGTACAATGGTTCCATAGCTACTTTAGTTGCAGAAAACAATGTGTAATTTTGGAAAATGATTATACAGTAAAACAAACTTCTACCAGTCAACGGGTGACCAGAGGACTGGCACAGGGATCGATATTGGCTCCTTTACTTTTCATCATGTATAGCGCGGATATATTAAATCACATCAAATATTTCAAATTACATATGTATCATTTAAACCGTCGGAAACTCACACAGCAGTGGAAAGATTAAACGCTGATCTTCAGCGTATACATTCATGGTCTGATAGAAACAGTTTGGTATTAAATCCACAGAAGTCTAAATTCATAGTTATTATAAATAAAAACCAGTTGAAAAAAATTAACGCTTTCAACCTTAACATCTGTATAAATGGAGACTCTCTGGAAAGAGCATCAGAGACGCGTAATTTAGGTGTGCTCATAGACGAATCTCTGAGATTTGAAAACCATGTATTAAACGTGGTCCGCAATGGTTTTTACCGCCTAAAAGTACTACATAAAATTAGAAATTACATAAATCTTAAGTTACGTATAAAAATCTGCGATTCTTTGGTATTATCAAAGCTCAATTACGCTGATACAGTAATAGGAACAAGGTTATTTATTCGAACACAAAATTTAATTCAGCGAGTTCAAAATGCCTGCGCAAGATACTGCTTAGAAATATCGCCTCGTACACATGTCACCCCATATATTAACGGGGCTAGTGTTTTAAAAATGAAGTATCGTAGGCAACTACATTTCGCAACTATGCTATTCGGTATTGTCAAGTCCAAGTGTCCGCCGTATCTCTATGACAAGCTGCAATGGTCCAGAAATACAAATACGGCTCATATCACCAGGGGCTCTTCCTTCAACCTTGTACTGCTTGCGCGGTGTTCCCCTGTATTTTGTGGCAGCTTTAAGTACGCTGCAACTAAGTGCTGGAATAACCTGCCGGCCCCTATACGTAGCCTAAAAACATAATACAAACACACACACACACACACATAACGCCCAATTTATAACTGATTAAATTATTACTGTACAAAAAAAAACAATTGCAATAACAGACAAAATTATTATTATATATTATGAATTTATTTAGTAAATAACAATGCATTTATTTATTTATATATTTATTCACATGTAGCTATATATATTTATATCAAAAAATGTAACAAAAGTGCCTTACCTGGTAAATATAGCCGTTGTTTCCCTAACGCATTTGTGATGTACCCATTCTCCTGGTGTTTAATCTTGTTGCATTTTGTTAATTGCCTTATTCGCGCTATACTGATGAACATACAAGTTTTTTTTCCTTCAAATAGCGTATGTGGCACTGGTTGTCCGAACTGCGCGACAATTTGGGTCGTACTGAATACGAGCAGTCGTAACCATCCTTTGTTTGGAATGCGCTACGATATAGGCTGAGTATGGCATTTCGCTAGATTATAGGTGATTTATGATTATAACAATATTTTCATCGCTCTGTGTATGTAGTGCTGTAATATTAATTGTTGTTATTTTGTATTTATTTAATTTTTTGCTCTTTTCTTTTTATTTTTACTTTTATACTTGTTTATTATCTTTAATTTTAATTTTAGCACCTATTAGCGTCTAGCGAAATAAATGGTTTCTTTCTTTCAATATAAATGTAATCTACTAATATACTTTGTACGCCGTGATATGGCAAAAACTACTTAATAGTGCGTTAGGCTGACACTCCGTCAGTGCGAGATGCACAGCTCGCGCTCGTCCCGATGTATAATGTCATTTTGAAACACCAAACTTCTTAAGTATACATATTTATTTACACTGTAAATGGAAAAAATGAAAGACTTAAACCGATTTCAAATCCGTATTCGGCCACAGCGACTGGCGTCCGATTATTGAGAGCCTCGTTGGTCCGCTCTCGTTTGACTGACATAACCGATTATTGCAGTGAATGTGCAACCACATTCATACAAAATTGTAACAGATGGCCGCAGGTGGCGGACCACTCAGCCTTGAGCTCATCCCGCTTGACATCAAGCTGTTCTCTTCGTTTCTTTTCAAACTCGGACACCTTAGTGCTCACGATATGCCTCCAGGATTGCCGATTCACTGCCAATGTCCCCCATTATGTCGGATCCAGGTCACATCGCTTCATGTGACGCTTAAGCACTTCTTTGTACCGCAGTAATTGGCCGCCCTGTTTCCGCTTGCCATTCTGCAGTTCTGAATAAAAGATGCACTTCGCCACTCTGGCATCAGACATTCGGGAGACATGACCGGCCCACCGCTACTGTCCGGACATTAGATATGCTTTTATTCCACCAACATTAGCACGTCGTAGAACTTCCGTGTTACAGACATAGTCCGACCAGTGAATATTCATAATGTTGCGTAGGCATTTAAGATGGAATGGAATCTAGTGATGCAATGTGTTTGTGATACAAAGCTCACGTTTCAGAGGCATACAATAGATTTGGCGAAACCATTGCCGTGTACACAAAACTACTTATATAGAGAGCTTTATATTATGTGACCGGAAAACCTTGAAGCGAAGTCTGCCAAAGTCTGCAGCAGCTACTCCGATTCTGCTGTTAATTTCGCTATCAAGGTGACACTTCGATATGATAGGTATAGGGAGGAGGAGGATGATGTGAGATGGTTGTGGCCTATGGACTAGGTGATCTAGGTCACGCGTGTAGTCGTGGTGCTGGGAACGCGACGCAAAGAAATTATAAAAGTCCAATAAACAAAAATAAACAGTTTATTTCACAAGCACAATAACAGTTTATACCACACGTAACACAACACAAAAGAAAATTACCATAAAAGACAAAAGGAGAGAGAGTGATATAAGTACAGGAAACAGTCTTAACATTAATACACAAGCAAACGATAGATAGGCACAGCAAAAGCACTAGTAAGCGTAACGTAGTTGGGCGATCAAGCGACACGGGTATTGCGCGGGACGAAAGAAAGCCAACTGTCTGCTGGCAAGCGCGGACTGAGCAACGCGCGCGCCGGCCGATCCCGTTAGCGGGGTGTGAGAGACGCGGAGAGCAGTGAAACTGCCGCGCGGCTGCCCAGCCGATGTTGGTAAAAATCGGGGAGTAAAGTGGCGCGTTGACTCCAAAACGCGCCAGGTACGCGTCCGCGTGTGTGTTGATGTTAGTGTTTTGTGTGCTATGTATGTACGTGTAAGGAATATAAAATATAAACATAATATAATAAATAAGTGTATGTGTGTGTGTGTGTAATATATATTATAAACTACACAAATCGTATGAATGTAGGACGAAGGTGCCCACATAGGTATGCCCAGATATTTAACTACTTTTATGTGAAACGGAGCACTGTTCGGTGTATCTAGCGCCATCACTTCGTTCTTCTTCACATTAATTTTACGACCAAATATGCGACATGCCTCATCGAGACACGATATAAGTCTTTATAAACCTTCTGGGACATCCGCCACAAAACACAAATCGTCTGCGTACATCATCTCTGTGATAGTTGCATTTTAGTGCGCGATTTTAGTCTTGTTAGCTTAAATACTCCTCTACCATCGGTACGAAAACGAATGCGGATAGAGTTTGCAAGGCTTCCCGAACTACAGCTGCAAAGTACAAGGCGAACAGAGTTTGTGGAAGTACGCAACCTTGCTTTACGCCGCAAGTCACCGAAAATGACTTAGAATCTTCGCCCTGTAAATTGATACAGCATCGCATCATGCACTCTCACAAACTTATCCGTACACCCGAGCTTCGTCAGTATTACCCATAAGGCATCTCGATGCACGCTGTCGAAGCTTTCTCTAGGTCAACAAAGCATAGATACAAAGGTTGACCTTGTTCTCGACTTTTCTCTTGCAGCTGACGGACAGAGAAGATAGCCTCACATTTGGTCGGAAATCAAATTGGGTTTCTGGCAATATGTCTTCAGACAAGGGGATCAAGCAGTTATGCAAAATTCGAGCAAAGACTTTTCCGGAAGAAGTCAACAGGAAGATACTCTATATGAGTTGCAATCTGATCTGCACCCTTTGTTTTTGTAGAGAGGGCAAACGCGTTAACATGACACGAAAGTCATCAGGTATACGCATTCCTCCCTTTTTGGGCAAAGAGCTTCCAGATGGTTTTATGCAATTCTAGTCCTCCAAATTTTAATAGTTCTCCCGATATATTGTCAATGCCGACAGCTTTCTCGTTCTGCTGCTGTTGAAGGGCATCAGTGACCTCATGCAGAGTCAATGGTTCATCCAGCTTGTCAAATTTAGGAAAAGAAATCATCGAGTAGATGTGGGATATGTCCGCAGATCGATCAACATTGAGCAAGGTGTTAAAGTGCTCACACCATCTATTGAGTATTATTGTTTGATGGTGAGCAGCTGTGAACCATCTAGCAATCTCAGGGGCACTCTATTGCATGTTAGTGTTCGAATAAGTTTGCGGACCTCCTCATAAAATGCACCCAGCTGTTTAGTGTCAGCAAGCCGCAGCATGCGTTCGGCCTTGCAATTCCGTACCACTTGGCTTGACTTGCTCCGCCTGGTGATCATCCCGATGGTGACGATACCGATATCAGTGCAAATAAATTAAAACAATGTGATATGATGTGCGCTGCATAGTGAAATGTACGAAGTCGGTGACGACCGTGAAACACAATACTTACCGATTTAAACACCTCAATTAATAACGGAATTAAATAGATACCAGTAGAACAGTGCGGTGGCATGTGGCGGGATCGAACCTGGCGTATCTATCAACTGTCCATTTGGCTCGGCGCCAATTTGAAACATAAACAATATTATTTTATCGGTTTCGGTTACGGATATTAGATGATTTAGGAATATCATAAAAAGAAATCAATCAAGGAAAAGGAGAATAGCCTTTAAAATGTAATAAAAAAACTGTCTAAAAATGAGACGCAGCTGGTGTATCAACTCGGTCGGCGAAATCCTGGCATAACGTGTTTTATTTACATTCTGCTCCTATCCGAAATTATACGAATGTTTTTTGCCGCATTCTGTTATGTTTTCAGATATTTTATATTTCAGATATCCGATACTTTCGGTTAAGGTTACGTAACTCCATAACATGCCTGGTGTAAATGTATGTCTAACTGGGAGTACGGTGTCACAGTCATGGACGCGCTGTTTCTGCTGAGATCTTCGAAGCGGTGGCAGTGTTTATGGGAAGGGTAAAACATGTTATCTATATGAACACAATAACTAGGTATTAAAAGGGCGTACAGACCGGTACTGACCGCATATCGCATTCGTCATTAACTTTTTCCACATGTATTAATTATGTCAAGCAGCTCCTCTTTTAGATGGCGAGAAGGCATCCGATGGATGACTGGCATTATATTACATTGAATGTGGCCTTGGCTGAGAGCCGTTGAAATGCGATACGAATACGTACGTTACATTAAACGATTGACCTACTTATTGGTGCGGTTTTTCATCTTTCTTGGTGGTGGTCAGCTCGGAGTAGCCACGTGTCGAGTACGACGAGTGTACGGCGTAGAGGCCAAAACACAAAACTTCTGTGGCTGCACACCGGCCGGCGTATGTGTGTCCACACTCCTAAGGTCCCGAGTAACGACAGACACCTTCAGTAAACGATTGTTCAGATTCCATAAACTCCATCAGACGGAAGTAGTAACGCGTTACGTTGCACTTTACGACAAGGGTAGCTTTTATGCTGTTAGAATTCCGCCGGGAAATTAATGCACCCCCCACCTCACTGTTACTACGAATAAATCGGCGCATTGATGACCTTCCATTAGTTAAAACAGATAAGAGGTGGCACCTCAGTGTTTCATCTGAGATTCGAACGTTGCTATCAATTTTATCGGCAAATGTTTGCTGAATAGTTAAATTACATTACATTGGTTAAATTACTGGTAATAAGGTATAGCGTTATCAATTAACACGGGTCTATCAGACCAACTATAACCGAGAATGTGGCTCTGTCACGAGTCCCAAGAACTCTCCGGCTACACTACGGAACCATCGGAGACACGCTCCGCGTCGCACTAAGCTGTAAACTGAATCTTCGGGTACGTATTGTTTTGAGTGACTTCACTCGACGATTCCATTAATGGCTAAAGCTGACAGCGAAACAACTGGATCATATTGTTCTAAATAAAATAGTAGTCATTTTCGGTCCTGAGACCTTTTTTGTTGTTTAAAAACATTTGATTTGAAATTTATGGATTTGCCTGACAACTTTAACCTGATGTTACTTCTGATCTGTCTGAATCGTTGTTGCCGTGTACCTTCCATTCTTTTTTCAACCTTCATTTAAATTATTTTAATAGCTTCATTTTGCATTTGTTATTTGCTAAACAACCATAACGAGCTGATTTAAAATATCGTTACAATGTAAGATAATAATAATATAAAATAATATCCGAAATCGTAAAAGAATCCGAAAAAAGTTTCGAATAATTTCGGATAAAAGCAGTCTAAATCTAAATGAAACGCATTATAACAAGTTTTCGTCGGCCGATACGATACACTAGCCGCGCGCTGTCATCTTTAGAGAGTATTTTTTATTTTAATCTTTAAAACTATATTTCTTTTTCTATGATTGTAATACCAAATAATACTTAATAGACATACAGTCAACCTTGTAAATCCAAATGTAATCCAACTACTACAACAAACTATCAAAAACCACAGGATAATCCGAAATAATTCCATATCCGTATCCCTTCCTGAAACCGGTAAAATATTATTCATAATATCCGTATTCATATCCTGATCCGAAATTTCATACCGTATTCATATCACATCCCACATAGCAAATCCTTACATTGTTGACATTATTTAAATGTCACCGACTGTCGGAACTTAGCAAAAGGGTCTGATGCTACTCTTACTAAAGTCGAGGAAATCTAATTTACCATTTAATATGTATTTACCATTTGGCCAAAACTGATTTTACACAAAGCGGCAGAAATCATTACTCGCCCGCAATTGGCCAGCGTCGTACATTGCGGACTCGACCCTTTCAATATTGAGTGCAGAGCCGAGTCCAGCGGTCGAATCGACGCGGGACCGTTCCGAGTCATTGCGCCCATCGCCACGCCAGTACCATGTTTCGGTTGTCGTGTCGAGGAGCATGTCGGCAACACTTGTCGTGTGGACTACGGACGTGCACAAACGACCGCATCACAACTTAATACCACGCGGTCCGTTTGCTAGTTTGTACCATAAAAAAGTATCTGCGGACAGTCTTCGACCGACCCGCGGCCGACCGGTGCCGCGGCCGCGGCGGCGGTGAACGAAACGTAAATCGTTTTACTGAGTATACACTATTCACATTTATTATTGTGAGTGTTCATTCTGTAACCTTTGTCGTGTTTAATTAGGTCGAAACGAGCAGGTATATAAAATAAGTGTTCTCAGACACGTATATTATATTCTTATATTAAGTACGGTGTCTAAATTCGAACCCGAAATGCTCGACACGCCGATGGCCGGTAATGGTTTATTAATTATTTAGGTCATTATTGTTACGACTAGCGACCGTTCGCTACGTAACTACGGAAGAGTATCCCAAGTTATGCCACGTTCGATTTCGAAACATTCGAGGCACATTCACCACCCGCTCTCGGAGGCTGCGACGATCACGAACTCATTCATTCGCAGACAGAAACAAAATCCAAAGGTGCAGGCCTATCGTTATATAACTGCTCACGAATAACGTGACCTAAGGGTCACCTATAACCTGCCACTTGGCTAACATAGAAAGATTTCTTATAATATTTAAAAATAAAAAGAAAGCTACGCCCAATGGGTATAAGCCGGGGATACGCGTTTTTGCCTTTTGTACGATCGCGACTCCTATGCTAATAAGATTTTTCTTAAATGTGTTAATAAGTTGTATCGCTTTTAACTACTATCCGCCGAAAGTTCGCTGCTGAGCATTAGGTCCAAGGCGAACACGAAGACACTTATAGCGTCTTTTAAAACTCGATCAAAGGAAACTAAAACTCGATATATATAAATAATATCAAGAACCCATGAGGTGGCCGACGACTGCCAGTGGCGATCAGAAGCGTCCGCGGCGGCGGCGACCACTCGTCGGCGATAAGCGGGGCACGTTAAAAGCTCGATTATCGTGGCGTGACGTCACCGCGCCGGCGCCGGCGTCGGCGTCGCTACAGCTAACCTACTTAAGACGTCCGTCGCCAGCCGCACCGAGACGATGCGATAGTCAAATAATCATTGTATACACATTGTATACACAGTCAAATAATATCAACAAAAATAATTATACTTTCTCAATATCAATAACCTGCAGCGCGCAGACTGTAATACTTGTCGTAACCGTGTCTACCACTAATAGGCACCACAGTGGCCACTGACTACTTATACCGAATGACGGCGAAAGACACTTGGTTTTAACATAAAGACATTTGTGGAACGAAGGATGATCGAATGAATGGAAATCTTTGGATATCTTATGTATTGAATGAGCAATTCTTGTACAATTTAGCTGTATTTACCTCTAACTACTTGTACCATATTTTGTATTTAGATTAGGTTTTCCTTCTTAACCTATAATTGCAGCTGTGTGACCTGAAAAAATGCAATTTAATATAAAATACATTTTTATAACTAATTGTTGCACCATATAATAAAATTTGTAGTACATGCAATATTGCTAATGGATGATAACCAATTGGTACCCTAAAATTTTATGAGATGGCAATATATGACATCATCAGGACAAAAATCTTCTTCCAGGTACTTGTATTAAATCGATTGGAGATTATTTATCTACAAATCCGTAACACCCGTGTAACGAAACATCCTCAGAGCGTCGCGGTCGGCCGCCGGTAGCATACGTGTACATAATAGTGAACAAAAACTTATTACTCGGGATCTACTTGGATCTGTGTCCGCTAAACAAAAGTTAAGAGCGTAGTTGTGGTGAGAGGTTACTGATTAATATTTTGAATATTTTTTGGACCTACTGCGTAACTGATTCTGTTTGAAATTCCAAAAATCGAAAAGGTATACTAACCCCTAAAAGATAAAATGCAGTAGATAATATGAAATTTAGAATTGAAATGTGCATCGACCTCGAGCGGGTTACCAGTTCTAACGCAAAATTGTGAAAACATTACTGTCACCGTGACGCGTGACGCGATGCGCCAGCGCCGGCCGCAGGCTCTATCTCCATTACAGTAAATCACAGTAAATGGGTACACAATACGCGGTACGCACGACGAGACCGTCTCGACTCTCGACAATAGCGGCCACAGCATCCCGTCGACGGCCGATGAGTCGCGGTTTACACATGTCAATAAATCCTGCTGTTTGTATGAGCGCAGCGCCGGCACCGCTGTGATAGATATTTGCCCGATCGGTTTCAGATGTATCAGATGCGTCGTTTAAAGTGACACGGATCTATTCGTATAGTTTATTTCTATTTATTTGACATTTATGTATACTCGTCAAAATAAATGTTTGATTTAAATTCAGCTCATGGCATGTTAAACTTTTTCTTGATAAATGATAAAGATGAGCAGCGAATCATTCACCCGAAACTTTAACATGAAACTAGACTGTTTGAAGTCATAACATACAACTTGGCCAAGTAGGCTAGTGTGGGTAGATCTGGAAGGCAGGTCTGCTCGGGGCGGCTGCGAATGCGGCCGTCTGGTGCTGCGTCGGTAATAATTGTTACACAAGGGGCATTAACCAAAGGCGCAGTAATACTTCCGTTAAATTAACAGATTAGCTAATAAAGTCACAGTTTCCTGTCCGAGGAACAGTCTCACGATCAACATGTATTAAATAGTGGTGTCGGTAGATATGACATAGACACATTTTTATTGCTATTATTATTATTATTATTCTTTTTGTTTTTTCAATTCTAGTTATAATTTTATTGTATATTTTATTCATCTATCTGAATGACAAAAAATGTAACATGATTGAAAATTGATTATTTTTAATGACATATACCTACTTCAATTATTTTCATTATCTCAGTATGAACATATTTATGTACTGCATGACGCATTAGCGGCACTTGTTAGTTAGAAGTTGAATTATATAAATAATACAATATATCTCCCAAATATACAGTCCCACTTTCCTTGCCCACGAGCTGCACTATACTGAGATAACATTTATAATTTTACATTTACATATATTTGTTGATACGTTACAGACACAATTAAAATGAACAGTTCTATCCACCTTCTTTATTTGAATCGTCTTGAAGGAATCCCTTTGAAGATATAAGGGTGTCCGAAGCCCGTTGTACTGTAGTTACTGCGTTTGTGTATTTTTTACAATGTTATACTTGGTCTTGTACGACTAATAGGGGGTTGAAAAGTAATACGAGGTACCTATGGGACCGTCCGCGGCCGGGTGCAGGTTACCTATAGGTATTTACGTCCTCATCAACACGGGTCCATCTTAACGATCCAAAGCGCTCATATTCAATTCGAACATTACCAAGTAGCCGGCTGGCGGCCGCGTCGGGCCGCGAACAATGAAACTGTGAATAATGAAATGGCCACCGCGCCGCGCACAGGAGCCGCGATGACACGCACCGATTACCGCACGCCCTTTGTCTCGCTAGTGTAAACAATAAACACCGAGCCGATATCGCCTGAGCGGACAACTAATTCATTACTTAATATATTTTTTTATATTGAAGGATTATATTATATCAGAATGAGACTTGTCTTCTGCTCGCTTTATGCCCGGTTATAGGTATTAATTTATGAGGTATTTCCGGTAGCCAATTAACACCGATCACCACATAAAAGGCAAGACCGTTTGCCACTTCCGAATCGTGGGAATATTAAACTTCCTCCCGTGTAACTACACGGCTTCTTTATTTGGCTCCGACTGATTGGAATCTGAATTCAATACCTACGAGTTTAATGAGCCGCGGGCTGATCCTTGAGCAGCGGCCGGTCGGCCGGAGGACCGATTCTCTATATAATAACTGCAGGACATTATTCGTCCTGTACGTGTTGCCAAACACTTAACCAAAATAGAAAAACGGTTCATTATTGTCGGGTCGATTGTTCTCTCATTACCTAAAGGGTTTTGGATGGCCGATTATAAAACTGCACCACAAAGTCTCCTCGAGAAGTGGTGAATTTAACAAACTCATTCCTGTCAAAATGAAGTTTGTAACTCACTCTGCACACAGTCGTCACGTACGTGACGCATTCGTCATCCCAAGAACCAAACATTGAATGAGAAGTATGACATGTACGGGACCAAAGGTGGTCGTGATATCTTTCGACGAACGTGTATTCGTACACGTGCCATCCGAATAATCCATCCATCTAAAATAAAGAATATACAAAAAAATAGAATCTCAACAAATGTTTTATCTTCAAAACCATCTATACATATTGTTACGAAGCTTCTCGAAGGACAGCCGATAAGAGAAAATCGGCATGTTTACAAAGTTTCTGGAAGGGTGGCCGACCCTTACATTAAAAACTATAGAGATAATAAAAGTGAAACCCAGGTAGTAATAAAAACTACCTGGGTCACTTCAGGCCAATATCACCCTTATGCCTTAGGCATACATGGCATACATGAGGGCTGTAATGGGGGTGTTAACCTGACCCGCTATTGTTATGTCGATTTCCGGGAATTCCTGTTGTTGTTCTTTACTTCAACGAAGGGCGTCTGGAAATCTGGAAGCCCAGAAATCGATATAAATAGCGGGCAGGGTCGGCCACAAGGCATTCAATTTTCGAATACGAAGCGAAGAGTTCTCTCCCCACGAAGCGAATACCTGCGATCTCCGAGTGTAACTGTGATTGTGAAGTGCGTGTGAAGTAAAATAAAGTCTCTGCGGAACTATTGTGGCATTTTTACGAGCCTACGGATCCTGTCACGTAACAATATTATAAAATTCTAACTGTTCGTTTTCTGCACATGAACATTATATAGGAAAAAATTATTATTACGGGCCTTTATTAACGCAACAGAACCCAAAGCAATAGTTAGAATTTTTGTCTGTTTGTCTGTGCGTTTGTTCGTGCAAAACTCAGAAACGGCTTAACTGATTTCGTTCTGGTTTTCACTAATGTATTGTAGTAAAAGTCATTTAACACTTAAAGTTATAAATTAATTTAAAATAATGTAAGGCGTAGTTTTCCTAAAGCGAAGCGGGGGCAGTTTGCTAGTTTATAATACATTTTTAACATTATTCAAATCATTAAGTGAAGCAGGCGACAGTCTCGCGCCAGTCAGCTATACAATAAACAACACGCAGCACAGCGTGTGTATGTACGAGTGCATTCGCGATCGTTATCGGTGTCACCGGGCCGCACTCCGCGCGGGACGTTCTTACCGTTACACGTACGGTACACAGCCGTTACCGTCATGTGTGTTGGAGCGATTCAATGTGGTAGTAATGAACTCCACGTAGAAGCCTCTCGGGCACCATGACCTACGTTACAGCTAAGAAAAGAAGGCGCCATTTTGCGTCTCGTACTTGACATAATAGGAATGAACAAGTTGACATTTTGCAGCGAGGGCGCGGCGGCGCGGCGGTGCGCGAGCGCCCCTGCGGCCCGCGCTGCATTCCAACGTCTGTTTGTGTGTGCGTGCGCTCGCGGCCCCGGTCCTGCCCGTCCGTCCGCGTGTCCCGTCGCAGGCGCGCACGCTCGCCACCACAAGTAGTAGCCACGGTGATTTGTATGCATATTGTGA
The DNA here is from genome assembly GCA_003671415.1 of Megathymus violae. Taxonomy (NCBI): domain Eukaryota; kingdom Metazoa; phylum Arthropoda; class Insecta; order Lepidoptera; family Hesperiidae; genus Megathymus; species Megathymus violae. The sequence goes on along the minus strand of PDGT01000134.1, from coordinate 24,699 downwards.
AGTGGAATAACCCGCTTCTCGATCTCTATTGTTTACCTATCTCTATCTCTATCGATTCAGATGTAACAACATGACGTTCGTGACGTATGACATAACTAGTTCGAACACAGTGTCTTCCTTTTATTTTAAAATCCCTGCTCGACGTCCTGGAGTGACACTGATTGTCAAAAATACAAATATATCTGGCATTTACTATTTAACGAATGAAATTTGTAAATATTTCAGTAACATTAGCTCCAACCAGTAAATTACGTCATTCGGTAAGGTTAAGTTCAAGGAGAAGGATGTTTTTAAAAAGTGACAGGGTGTTATGACAGATATTAAAATTTCTAAACTACATATTTGATTTAAACATTATTCCGTGCATAAAAAAAGTTAATTGACCGCAAAAAAAACAACTATATAATTGTAATAAAATTCAAAATTAATTTAAACAAATTTTTATTATGTCTTTTATATATTTAAAGCGTGCGTCAAACCGAACATATAGATAGTCGGTAGGCAGTAGAGGTGCCATGTTCACTCCCGCCACATCGCACCATTACAATCAGGGATGTTATGGAGCTGGAGCGGACGGTTATGGATAACCGTAACCGAATCTATCGATTATCCGAAATAAAAATTTATCCGAAACAGTAACCGAATCCGATAAAAAAATTTCGGATAATTTCGGATAGGGGCAAAATATAAATAAAACACGTCATGTCCGGTTTTCGCCGGTCGAGCCGAACTGCCGATATACTAGTCACGTCACTCCATCTTTAGACAGTTTTTATTATTTAATTATCAAGAGTAGTGTTTTTTTCTGTGGTAATAATACCAAGAAATAAAGTCAAATCCTCTAAATAAATTTAAATCTCTAAATATATTTTCCCAGTCGTAAATCATTTAGTATCCATAACCGAAATTGTCCGAAACAATCGGATAATCCGCAATAATTCAATATCCGTAACCGTAACCGAACCCCTTAAAATAATATTCATATACATATTCAAATCATGTTTTATTTAATTTTCACACTTTAGTACGATTCTGTATTTATCCTTATGAAGTCGGTTAAAATTATTTCAAATAGAAATAATGTAACGTGCCATCTTAGGAGAGAATATGACAAAAAAGGAGGGTGCGGCTCTATCGCGAATCTATTACGGCCTCGTTTACAAAATTCAGGCACGGTAACTATTTAAGAAATGTCCCTCGTCTAACCTAGATTTAATTTCTGTTTATTTCCCATTAGAAATATAACCTAAAACAACCCGTAGAATATGCAGAGACCCCCCCGCGGCTAGCGAGCTCCTAATCCCATTTATAATTCGTCCGTCAAACGTTTTATCACGGCGGTAGGTACTCGTCTTTCGTGATGTTTCTTTGACCGGCGAGCTCGGCACGGTCGAACGGTCGGGCGCCGGGCGTCGTCCACGGCCGTGATCGAGTTTATTTCACGGTTATTTCCCTGCACGACCACGATAATGACACGTTCGTCGAACCGGTCCGCTCTATAAGGTACGCGAGGGCCACGCTCCCGCCGGACCCGCTTCGAAGCTCGTTGGCGCTTCCTTCCTCGCCGCTTGCACGTGAACGCACCCAATTAAGGATGCGAATCGCAAACGGTGTACTTTTTTGAGACACCGAGTCGTCCGGAAGACGCGAGATAAGTACATATTTGTTTGCCGCTCGTTAAGGTGAAGTAGCAGTTACGCTGCCGTTCTCGGGCGATGCTCTATGAGGCATGCGAATGTTTGTCGATGGCCCTCATGAGTTAAGAAACACTTTATAGCATAATACATGGAACGAATCTTCCATAGAAAAGTAATCCAAGTACAAACGGGTAGCAGCTGCGTCGACGGTCGACGCTGAAGGGCGCAACTAGCACAGCGGGCGCGGTTCAATTATTGGCAATCGTCGGGCGTGTGTGTGTTAGTAGTACGCGCACACGCACAGCCGCGCTCGCCGGTTTGTATCCAGCGATGGTCGCGCTCGTCGCTCGCCACCTGCGTCACCGTCGCACATATGAACTTGATGAACCTACCTTATGTTAACTTGATAATAATAATAATAATTATTATTATACTCTTTATTGTACACCATAGCACGGACATGTCTTGAGAACAATTTAAACAACATGAATATACAATGGGCGGTCTTATCGCTAAAAAGCGATTTCTTCCAGACAACCTTGAGGTGAGAAGTTAAAAGCATAGGAATATTATCTAGAGGCTGGGTGTACTAAAAAAAAATTGGATAATAGGTTAAGTATTACATATCTTATAGACAGCAATAAACGAAGTTAGTATAGGGAAGTAAGCAGAACACAAAATCAAAGTTGTAAGTAATATTTTCTGACTTTATTTTTATAAGAGTTTAGGGAATCAACGTGACGTATGTTTTTAGGTAGGGAATTCCAAAGGCGTACGGCCGTAGCCGTAAAGGAGTTATGGTAAAAAGAGGTTGAGTGAGTTGGAGTACTAAGAACAAGAGATTTTGAGGAGCGTAGGATTCGATTATGGGTTAAATGGAGAAATTTGAAATTTTCTTTGAGGTACGGTGGATATTTAGGATCAAACAGGATATTAAAGAGCAGAGTGAGAATGTGAGCATTCCGGCGAAGGCGAATTGGGAGCCACTTGAGTTTGGTGCGAAATTCGGAAATGTGGTCATATTTTCGAAGTCCAAATATAAACCGTATGCACAAGTTTTGAAGGCGCTCAAGTTTATTGAGTTGCTCCTCAGTAATGTCGAGATAGCACGCATCGGCATAGTCAAGTATAGGAAGAAGTAATGATTGGGCAAGCGAAATTTTTGTTGGAATAGGAAGAACATTCTTGAGTCTTCTGAGAGTACCCATTGCAGCAAATAGTTTCTTACTTACTTCAGTAAGCTGCGGTACCCAGGAAAGGTATTCGTCAATATCAATCAATATAGATTGATAAAATTTATAAAACTGCTATGAGCGTTAGATGCTTATCTGAGGTGAAATGTGCACTAAATATTGTCAAAACCGCTATGAGCGTTTGGTCGATGGCTACCTGAGATGCAACATTCATGTATTTGTGAACTGCTATGAGCAGTAGGATGTTAGAACTGCAATGTGCATATATGAAATATAATGTAATAGTGGAATGGCGAGGATTTATACATAAAACGTCTATTGAACGTTTCTTATTACATTGTATACTATAATTATTGTAAAAAAAAATAATTAATTAATATTAAACATTTACTGTACCCTATGTTCTGTAACTTAGTTTTGCTAAATTGTGTTCGCGAGGACGCGAAAAATTATCAGGATGGACTAGTTGTTAGCTTGATGAAATTTATATTAAAAAGTAAGTTGTTTATTCTCCTAAATAAATTCGACCGTTACGGAAGTGGTAAGCATGTTATACAATTTATCGTTCAATGTAACAGGAAATGTACCAATGTTAACTTTAGACTTTGCCTTCCGGTAGTTTAGTGAGAAGATGTCGTCAAGAGTCAGTTGAGTGTTTGTATCACTTTTACATTTTTATGTTCGATACAATATGGAGCCAGTCGTCTGGTAGCTACTAAGCGAACTGGACGTTGGCAAAGCTTGTAAAGATTAATAACGATTGCGAAATTAAATAACTTGATGATGAAGAAGTATTGTTTTTTAAAATAAACCCTGGAACCAGTAAAGAATTTATCACTTATTATTTAGTCTCCCGATTCATCTAAAATGACGGATTTCACAACACACAATAAGATTGACTAAACAAAAAAGAGTTCCAAGCGTATGTTGCAATATAAGAAAACAATTAGTTACAAATTCAGATAACATCCGGTTTGTAATTCCAATTCGGTAACCTTTCACAACAACACTCGTTTGTACAGACACATCTAGTGTCGTGTCCGTCGCCTCTGCACTTCGCCACCGCCGCAGCCCCCGCGCCCTCCGCGACGCCGCCAAATCCTTACTATCGATACTCACACCACGTGTCGGTGATGTCGTACATACAGCTACGATATTTACCTCATATTATGATCAATCTTAATAATAATACTTGACATACACGACTGCCTATCCCACTTGTCTTCGTCCAGTTTCTTCAGAGTGCAATGTTTGCGAGGTAAGACCATTGTCTCCACCTGAATATCACCGTATTCAGTGCTCGGCGTCCAGCAGGTTCTCACCGTTGAACGGTAGCCGCAGTTTCGTTTGCGCGTCGTTAGTGGGTCAGTCATACATTAATGTTTATCCTGATTCTTCATCTCCTTTAGTTAAAATTTACGCTTTAATCCATAACGACATCCCGTTTTCCAGTTCATGTAGGGTCGTCAGAGGTGTGCACTACACCGAAATACTAGTAGTAGTCAAACTTTGAGCTATAAAAATAAATGAGCGATAGCGGAGTCGGGTGCGCGGGGGTTGTTGCCCCGCCCCGCGCGCCCCACTACGTTCACAAACTCGCGCAAGGTCGCTGCTCGAGGCCACGCTCCAAACGTACGAGCGACGCATGCAACGAAAGGTCGACCGGTATCAACGAACTACGAGCCCGCCATCAGTGTTTACGACGCGGTACGTGCGCGATGCACGATCTGTTTCCTTTCTGTCATTTCTGCAACCGTGATGCTCGCCTGCTGTGGCGGTATCGCCTCATTCGATTTTTTACTTTGTTACATAGAAATAATTTCTATCAATTCATCACAATATTTGCGATTACATTACATTACATCTATCTATCAATAAGTTAGGAGGGTATTATAGTTTGTGAACTATTTAACTGTACGATGTGCAATCCGACAAGAGTCCAGAGGAATACAAAGCCCGGTGACCTTACACAACGATACTGGATTAGTGAAAAGCATTACTCAAACAATCCTTGCTGAACAAAGATACCAAAGAAAAAATAAGTCTTGGTATGGTAAAATAAGTCTTAATCCCTCGATTTCAATGCGAGCTCTGTCTGGAAATGTTGAATAAGAAATCATTTAATAACCCAGACATCATTTCTATATAATATGGTAAAAATTATTATACTCATGTTTATATTTATGTTCAAGTTTTTCAAATCAAAATTTTACAATTAAACAATACGAGTAATCACTCGCTATATCGACGAACCAAATAGCCGGTGACGACAGAATAACAAAGGATTTTTGATGATACAAGCGGATCGTAACGAGAATGCAGTTTTGAAAGTTTGCAAAAACTGCAGAAAAACAAGATGCTTCTAACTGAAAAGAACCAGTATACATACATGTATGAATTGAACATAATAAACCAATATGGATGACATACTCGGCCACGGCGAGGGGCGGCCATTGTGCCCGTTGTATTGAAATGAAATTAAATAATATTTACTCGAAGTTGGTTTATACAAACACTTTTCGAACGTCAAACTACGCCATCAATGCATCACATTTAGTTGCAGACGGATCACGGAATGCAGTCTCACACGAAAATCTGTCTGTTCATAAAGTATACACGGTCGAAGTTGGGGTCGAGTTGCAACGCCGTTCTTCAGATTTCGACCTTTTATCTGTTTTGTATTTATTCTTCTCGGTAATTCTAACGGTCTGTTGCTTAAAAATCGTTTAATGAGTACCTAATTAGTTACATGAAACAAATATCTGGTCGCAGTATCGAATAAACGATGACTTTAAAATTACCAATAAGGAATTTATTAAAATGTAAATAAAGTAGAGGGGCTCCACGGACGTCCCGGCGCCGCGGCCACGTTTACCCGACGAACACCTCACCACTAGACCGCCGAAATGTGCCCCGTCCGGCCGGCGCTGCGCGTCGCTCTCTACAAAAGATATAAACGCGCGCTCGACGCCTCTGCTTTTTCATCGTGATGATAAACGTTTGTTATTCGAGATACACGAGGAATCGAAAGTACCTTGCTCGTGAACGATGGAAAAAAAAACTTTCACGTTTCAAAATCATTTTATTGAACAGTCAACCGAACGAGCGAGCCGGCGCCGCGACGGCGGCGTGCGCGGGCGCGGGCCGGCTCCATGTATAAATTAACACATACATATACAGACACGTATACGATCACCGCGGCTTCTAAAACGAGTATTTACAGATACGGAGCCTCAGCCGCACTCATCATCTTAATTATAATATTCTTACAATTGTAGTCGTTAACAAAAATACAAAAATAATACTGTGGAATAAATATGGAGCGGAGAGTGTCAGCACACCGTCTCCATGGGGAGGCGCTGCGCGGGCGCGGCGGAGGCTGCGGCGAGGGCTGCGGCGGTGGCCGGCGGAGCGGGGACGGGCGCGGCCGTGGTGTGCGTGAGCGACTCGCCACACGAGGGCAGGTGCGAGGACGAGTGCGCCTGTGCCTGTGGAGCACGCGCACACCACGCGGCCGCAGCGCGCTTCAGAGCAGCCCAAGCGTGGGGCTGACATCCCACCACCAGAAAGATGAATACGCCCTGTAGTGCGTTGAGCAGGTCGGTGGCGTACCATACGTACTCCGGGCCGCCCGCCGCCCACGACACGACGTCAGCGCCCCACGTCACGCCCATCACCACCACCAGCTTGGCGCACACGCGCCCTAGGGCTGCCCTGCACACAAACAAATTTCTCATTTATTATCTCCGCCACTCACTGTCCCAGTGTGACTTGCGGCAGAAATGACATTTGACGTATATGTAGTTATTTTGAGGTTAGAGATCTTTTCGACGAAATTAGTGTATTAACTATTACGTCACAACATATTATGTACCTTGGTACCTTTAGGTACTAATATAATAAAGAGACGGCACGAGTTTCGTAAATTTGTATGTATGCGAAGGGTAATCTGCGGAACAGCCTATTTGATATATACATCATGTATTTATTCATGAGCCAGACTCGTTGATATTAGTCAACATGTCTCAATTTGTGTTAATTTTGATCTTAATTTTTTTGTTTATTTGTAGCCTGTGTCGAAAACAGTTGCTGCCGGCCTACCTACTTCTGTTTGCTGTCTCATCGTCGTACCCGAAGAGAGTCGGTGCGACCGCTAATGTAAATGTAACTAAGTTAAAAATACTTTGTGAATTCTGTTAAAAATGGTGATATCACAACATTGGCATCTGTAGTAATAACAAAACCGTGACGGGTCCCACCTGTAAATCCTATATTTGAAAGTTCCGTCACAACCGATGGTACTGCCGCGATACTACATTACAAACTACCCAGTTACTTTTTCTTCCGGTACTTGCACTAGCAGCGGCGTGCACAGGGTATGACACTGGGTATGCGGCGGAGTACTCGATCACAAAAATTTTTTCTTTTATAGATTTTAGCATAGCCACAGCCACGCGACGGCTCTTTAAGTCGGAAACCATGCCAACAGAACAAGTCTTAGATGTACATCTTCTACATCAACGCAGACAAAACAGCGATCGATCGCCGCGGCGGAAGAAATTCTATCCGTCTATTATTTTTACTCGGATTATAGGCAACGAACATTTCCGATTACTCCCGACAACTGCCGAACTTCCGTAGCCTGCCGCTGGAGTCGTGGCTTTCGATATTCATGGGTGTGTGCGTTTGCGAAACTGTGCATGGACGCCAAAATAACTACACACATGCGAACAAATATCCTGCGGGACGCGACGGCATGAGTTTAGTTGATTAGGTACATTATTTTGCAGCGCCGCTTGCTTGTCGATAAACGCCTGGCAAACATAATGTTTGTGTGCTTGCAAATAGGTGCTATTTATAAAATATTAGGCGTTTTTAAGTTATTATATTTTGTTTACTCATTTATTTGCTATTCATTAAAGTCATCTAAAACGTACGAACGTTTTATTAAAATATCTGTGAATGACAAGTAAAGCACTGCATTTCTGCATACAAGGAGCGCACGCCCCTGTGCACTGGTAGTAGATATATGCGGAAGCAAAGATGCATCCTTCGATGAAGTTTGTAAAGACCGACTTAAAAAAAAGTTCATTTCATTTCGTCGAATGAAGATGTTAAATTTAATTTAAATAATTTGCTACAAATATCTACAAGTAACAAACTACATTTAACTTTAATTTAACACGTGTTAAACTAAATTAAAATAATTGATAAAAATATCGAGGCCCCCGTGGTGCAGTACCAATATGGCAGACGCTGGCAGCATTCGCTCGTCGTGAAGCGAAGGAGCTTCCGGCCCTCGCGTCACACCGTACATATAAAAATTAATTACATACTAACACAAATTGAGAAGTTTAATCTATGACGCGCTATAAATATGTCGACACCGATAAATATATATTTTTTTGAGACTAGTATACGTGTAGCCGGAGCGTTCGGTTACCTTTCCGAGGTGGACTTGACCTCGTCGCGGCGCCACAGGCCGCACGTGAGCTGGCGCGTGGTGGACACGAACAATGCCAGGTTCACCAGCAGCAACACGCCCACCGGCCCAAAGAAGTACACCAAGATTTCCATGTCGCCGTAGAACCTGCCAAATGAGGACATTTTTGATCTTCTGGCCGTCGGCTCCCTACCACCTGATCTTTAGGCTAGCTTTCATTCTCCCTCCAAAATTAACAGCGAAATATTTTGAACGTGTATCGTTTCCAGTGTCACAAAACTGACGAGCGAGTTCTTCGCTTTCAACCGACGACGCGTCTGTGGCACCCTCGGTGTCGTGGACGTCGAGGCCATGTGATTACCACTGCACGTTGCGACCGGTAGTGGCCAGTCCGCTAGGTTCTACAACACGTAAGGTATCAGAAAGCCTGTCGAACTGTGCGTGGGTCGTTACACATTTGACTCGATTATTACAGCAGTACATATATGAGATATATGTACATATATGATAGAATGAGTGGTTGAATATATTTATGAATAATTTGACTGTCAGGACGTGGATCAAAAATAACCGGCAATAGGTACCAGCAGCGTTGCACCGCGAAGCGCGGCCGCAGCAGGCCCGGCGCGGCGGAGGCGGGCAGCCGGTCCAGCAGCGCGGCGGCGCCGGCCACCAGCAGCGGCCCGCCCCACGCGTACACCATGTAGACTCGCAGCCGGCACGCCTCCTGTCCGCGCTCCAGCGACGTCGGCCGGAAGTCCCTACGCACGTCACGAGGTCAGCGCCGCTCGCCGGACCAGTATACACACTCTTCGAGTTACGGACCGTACATCACAAAGATTCTTTCCGATTTGCCTATATATGAAATCATATGACTCCGACAAGTTATTTTCAGTAAAGCTTACTCGGTCTTTATTTAAAATGGATGGAAACTACAATGGATAACGCTTGATTTATACCTGTATCTCCTAATCGATGATCTGAATATCCCGACAATTTGAAAACTTGCCTAGATATTTTGGTCTACCGATTTAATAATCTGCGGGCCTGTTTGTCTGTTTTACGACACTGGATTCATTTCGCTGATCGAAGTTCTTTAATGCAACCAACTCTAAACACTATTCGGATACACCTCTAGCTAAGGCGGCCAGGGGATCCTACTTCACTATGGGCGAATAATAGTTTTTACGCTAGCAATTATAAATTTAAATTTATAACCATTTATCGGCTTAAGTATTTTGTAAATAAATTTATATACGGCTTGTTTTACTTCTACTACTGTTTAAAAAAATATTACATCATGAAACAAGAAATAGGCATAATTTGATAACATTTTTATATCGTCTTCAAAAGGTTCAGCGTTCCTTTATAGGGCTTTGAGTTTGTTTTTACAATAAGATTCCTCAGTTGTTACGCGAGTTGCCCATTGGAACTTTTAAGCTTTTAAGCGTTTAACAACTTATAGGCAAATGATATTATAGTATAGATGAGTATATTAATGACAAGGATGCCTGGACAAAATTAGTGTCGAAACCAGTTCCGCACAGGCTTAAACTTTTGTAATTACCATATGTTGTTTAAAAGATGTGCTGAGGAGTTTCTTCTCCTCATTGTTAAAGCACCTTTCCGAAACGGTGGTAGAAGCAAAAAATGATGTTCATAAGTGTATTTACTGAATACCTATATAATTAAATGATTTTGAATTTGAATTTGAATTGAAATTGTCAACCCACATACTAATTAATATTTATTGTACCTACTCATCTGATCTGGAATGAGGACTTGGAGATCTGTCCCAGCTTCTCACAAACACGTATGTACCTATTTATAACTATTCACATCTGTATGCTGAAACTTCATTATCGTGTCATCATTATACAGAGAAAATAAAGTGTATTTATTATTATTATTATTATTGATATGATCGCCACCATAACAACTACTCCGATTTGAACTTCTGAACTTGTGTACATACTTAATACCATCCACAATAATACATGACAATTATTACATTCTTAATTTTATAAGCAAGATCAGAGTCGTTATTATTTTAAATATTTATCCTGAGTCGATTATTATTCTTCTGTCTCCTTTTTGGTTCCTTAAAACCTATATTGGAGCTCGGGGCAATCGGCGTCGACCATGGACTCATCCCCTACTCGAACATTATCATTATCCAGTCGCTACTTTCAGGCATGTCGACGCGCCGATACGAATGCTTGTAAACTGCGATTGTTGATTACTATTTTGAGTTGTTGATAAGGGCGAGGGAGAGACGGGCGAAGAGCCAGTTTTATATGTCTAATGGTCTATCGGTTTTCTAATCGAAAATCAATGTTGGAAACGAATTTTGGGAATGTAACGTTTCTGTAATGTATAAAAATGTATTATAATTAATTAGAGTTTTTACTTCTATGTTGAGGTTTAAGAGTGACATTAACACTTATATTCTTCTATACGCAGAAGAATCAAACAAATTTAAAAAATAGTAATCCGTTGTGGTGTTCTCGTACAGACTTAGTATTCGAGGTTAATGAAGTTAGATAAACAACACGACAGTACGAGTATGTCGTCGAGTTTAGTTTTAGCCACACGAGTTCAACACTTCTAACTCTGCTGATAACGTTCGGAAACAAATAATGCATTACTCGTCCAACACTATCGAAGAAGGCTAATAGTTTATAGTTCGATAAGCGAACCTTGTGTATAATAAATTGTCTCGTTATCCATCTTCGAACAACGTCAGAACACACAAATCACATTACGAATTTTCAAATTGCGGAACTCACCTAAATGTCCACCAGATGTTGAAGCACATCGTGTTCAGCCAGAAGAACGCCGACAGGAACAGAAAGTGCATACACACAGCTGCTCCCCGCGCACATGCACAGAACGAAATATTGTACGTTAGTTATACCTCATCATCGCCGCGGTAATCGCCGGGCACTGAACGAAGACTGATTGTGATCTCACCGAGAGCGCGGCACAGTGTAGGCGGCACCTGGTCCCCGGCCAGCTGCGTAGCGGCCAGCAGCACGTCGCCCAGCATCAGAGCCGCCACGTAGTGCGTCTGGCACCGCC
>PDGT01000133.1:505585-574249 GCA_003671415.1 Megathymus violae | reverse complement strand
AAATAGGTTAGATCTCTACGTTTAGCTGTCGCTATACTCTACTCCACCGAGCTTAAACTCTTCCACTTCTACATAATGGTAACGTTCTTTTTCAGCTTGGTGCGGTTACACCCCTATAAAAATTTATTTATTCGCGTGTAATGTTGGCCAGCCAGTCAACGAGCGGTTTCATCCGTAACGTGTTGATGGTTTACCTGGTGTCACAAACGTGCTGGACGACGGCGACCTACCATCCTGTGGCCCGTCTGCACAGTTCCCGGCTATTGTTCCGTTAAGTGTGATGTACAATTACGTACAAGAAATCGATTAGATGCAAGTTACTCGTATCACCTCTTCAGGCTATCTTTGTCTCATAAGTATTACGGCATAAAATACTGTGTAAAAGTTGGTCGTCACCCTGTGCAGTATATCCTACAGAGTACTGAAAAAATAACGAATCATCCCGGCCCGTGTCTGTTTTGTGAACAGTGAACAACATTACAAAATAAGTTTCCAACAGTGTACGGGTCGGTCTTTTTATTGTTACCACTTTACAATTTTAAAGGTGTTTTAAAGACCCATCCGGAGCCACCGCCGCGCCTGGTGCGTATTATGTAGACGGCGCTACCCAAATCCTTCACTCGCAGTCGAAGACAAAACACGTCTCATTTCGGATTTTGTTAATAAATTTTACAGTTCTTTAAGCGAAATATTTTTATATTTATATTGTATTTTTATATTTTACTAGCTGGTGCTCGGTGCGCTTCGCTTCCCCTAAATAAAACGAGCATTTTTAATACGTAAATAAAAAACAATTTTTATTGTTATTGATTTTTGTTTATTGTTTGAAAACGAATAAATTGTACCTATTGTATAGGTGTTCAAACAGACAGGCAGATACAAAAAAATGTATATGCCTCTATAAGGATTACAAAATCTACCTACATTGAATTTTCCAAAAAGTATTCCACGTACGCTTTCAGACCCGGTAGTTTCATTACGAACAACGAAACGCACGCAGAGTGCTGTGAACTTAATTACGAAACCAAACAGTAAGGTTAAAATAGTAATACGCCTAGGTAAAATAGTAATACGCATAGGTAAAATAGTAATACGCATAGGTAAAATAGTAATACGCATAGCTAAAATAGTAATACACATAGGTACTTTCAGCCAAATATCGGTTAGCTGGGCACAAAAACTCCTGACCTCCGCTGATTGATTGCGGCCTGCGGGCGGATCAGCCACGGACAGGGTGAGCAGAATATTCCAAGAACGAATTTGTCATTCAAATGTTTCTGTCATTAACATGTAAGCAAAATACGTTTTTGTAACCTCAAAGCTATACTTAACTTGTAATACATCTTACTTTTAAATATAGGTAACTTTTATTCTTTCTTCTTTCCTTGAAGCTCTGTGCAAATGAAATGTAAATACAATTTTTAAATAAGTTTAGTACATGGCGCTTCTTATGTGATGTACGTATGTATTATTTCCTCGATCTGAAATCTATTTCTTTACACGAAGCTCAACTTTTCTCACATGATGATTGTTCTTTGTTTATTCTATTCTTATAACATTGATTTTTATATCTTCTAATTCATTCACTTTTTATATATTTCCACTTCACGAACTGTAAGAAACCTGTAGCGCTGTAACGTTTTAAATGCTATAAACCTTCTTGTCTTTGAAGCATTTCTATGACAATGTTGAATGAAATAATATTTATTCGAAGTTGGTTTTTACAAACACTTTTCGAACGTCAAACTACGCCATCGCTCCAACAAATCCCTACCGCGAGTGGTCCCGGCAGCAGAAGCGGCAAGAAGCTCGCGTGCCGCTTTCGTTCCCCTACTCACAGTACAGTTGCAGAACGCACTTAAGTGACGTTAAGCACAGAACGAATTAAGTAACCAATTAGTATGTTAAAACCTTTCTGCATAAGAATAGTTTTGACGTAAGCTTTTAATTTACAATATGGAATTTCTATCAATATTTACACATCTACCCATGAGAGAGCCAATTTGAGTGGATAATTGTGTTAAATACAGATTATTATATTCGTCTCATTCAGGTTCAATTAAACTACAATTTTTTACTGAATTTATAACTACATATATATATATATATATATATATATATATATATATATATGTATACTGCTAATGTCTTACTACAATAATTTTCATGGTCGTCTTTGAGTTCTTTGAATCATTGAGTTGTATCTTTACTTATCTTTACGATTGTATCTTTACGATAAAAATATTATATATGAGACGTACTAAAATTCAAGCGTCGCTGCCGTAGAATCGCGGTAAAAAAGTTATTTAAAAAGCAGTAAAAAGAATGTTTTAATTCCATTAGGACAGTCTGTACATGCGGCGGCTACCTGGTCGAAATCAATCTAATCCTGAAGCCACACTCCAATTCACATTGCAATCTCGTGTGTAAACAGTAAACCGATCGACGGCGGAGGCGGCTCCGGCGCCCGTGCAATTCTGTTTCGAAATCCATTCCATTCGGCCACGTGAACTAATTCTTTACTCATCCAACATTTAAAACTGTGGATTCTTTATGCGGTGCGGTGATACAGGTACGGGACAGCTACAGTGAAATGTAAATCAATTTAAATGAGTTAAGTAATGTATGGTGTGTATTGCGATGAATCTGTGAACAACTTTAATTTATACAGCATTACTGTTTCAGAATAGGTGTTAGGTTAGGTTCATGGCTTCATTTACTTCAACAAAAAGGATTTTTTATCTTTGAAAATATAATAATAATAAATATTAAATAAAATAATAACATAAAAAAATTGTGAGATTTTTAGTTGCTACACTTCAAAGAAATTCAAATTTATTTATTCATTTAGGTATTCTGTAAATACACTTATGTGCGTCATATTTGCATCTATTTCCGTTTCGGAAAGTGGGTTCGAAAAAAATACGGTACATGAGTGTCTAATCAAATAATATACCAAATGGATTGTGACGACCCTTTGTCGGTGCATTTAGATATTAAATGAACGGTAAGAATACGCCAATTGCGACTTGGGATCCCGCCTCGTTAAACGAGGCCCCGGCAACTACTAAACCAATACTTTCATTTAATTAAGCTTCAAACGAATCGAACTGGGAACTTTGTGCTTGCAGACTCTCGCTATAGATTAGTTACGGTGATTTTAATTAGCTTACATTCATTAAATTCGAACTATCATGCGCAAGTCTAAATTATTATTTACTAAACGTAGTAGGTACTTCAGATATCATCAAAATATATTTATGGTTTTTAAATCCAACGCCAAATGGCAGAAATTTATACAATTTTGGAATGTTTAATCAACAAAACTTAATTATTTTAACTATGATTATATAAATCGCTTGTAACTAAGACGGAGATGTAACACGCATGTCGTAGCATGTGGATCTCCGCATGGACGGCGGTGGTCACTTACGATCGCGTGGCCGCTCTGCCCGTCTGCCGATGCCATCCCTAATCAATTTAGTCTCAAAATACGATCAGCTAATAGCGACAAGCGCAGTGTTTGCCCTCCGCGGCGCTGCAGCCCGACTGCATCGAACACCAACAGCTGCGTTATTCGATTTCGCTCCACTCGCTCGCAAAGCAAATCGTATTGCGGTCAAATTCATATTCAGATTTACAATCATTTAGGTATATTTAAATATATTTTATGAACGTCAATTTTTGCTTCTACTACCTTTTCGAAAAGGTGCTTAAACATTTAGGAGAAGAAACGGTAAAGGAACTCCTCAGCACATTATAAAATGTCACATGACAATTACAAAGTAATAAGGTCACCGGTCGTACTTATCTACCGACATTTACGACAAAAGATGAAAAGGTATTTTAAGCGAGTATTGAAATTTTGAGAATTTGTGGTGTTCTTTGTAGCTATTCGGTTCGACATCACCAGGGAATTATTGTATAGGAGCGAAACTCTCAAGCATTCGCTGTGCGTCTACGTATGCGGGCAAGGGTACGGATTGTGAATTCAGAGTGACAGAGTGAGAGACGTTATTATGATAAACGGTATATAAACATTATATCACTTTCTGTAAAACATAAGTAATAAACGAAATGACCTTTGTAATCAATTAATTATGTTTTCATAAATACCGTATAACTGATAATCTTTTTACAATTCGCATTGACATTAGGGCGTTTCACTAACGGTGAACGGTTTTCCACAAGTATAATTCTTTTTTTTAATAAACGTTTACACACTCCCACCCCCGCACTAGGATTCCCTGTGTTGCGGGTGGCGTAGAAATACACAAATATGACATCACAAATGCCTGCCCCGGCCGGGAATCGAGCCCGGCACTACTCACTCGGCTAGCAGGGTCACTACCACCCAGGTCACTATCAGTCGTCGGTTATGTCTTTATCGTTGCTACTATAGGATTATTCTACTGCTTGTCTTGAGTGCAGTCCCACAACGAGGAGGGATAAGCCATAATATAGTTTGCCACACTCTGCCCTAGCGTCCATTAATTGATATTACATACATAGTTTCCCCGTGATCTTTTCTTATGTTGAAGCAGTTTCAACTACATATATCTTGCCATGTTACATCAAATTAATTCTATGATGAAAATCCATAATATGCAAAACAAGCCAGAACCAACAAGCAAAGAAGTCACTAACTATGCGAGCAAAGACCGAGAAGTGTTCGTGGCCGGCTGCGCTGCCTCAGTCGGGAGTGAAACGCCAACTTTGAGTTCGTAGTTCGCTAACTTCATCGACGCAGATATGACTCCCGTCGGGATCATGAAGATCACCTGTATTCCAAAACGGTATTTATATCCGTTCAATTTAAATAATTTATGGAATGCTGCGAACTTTTGGTATTAAGGGAGCTTTCTTTCGCATATCTTCGTAGATGAAAAACAGAGATGCTCGTTGAAGAAAAAACATTTTTGTTCCTTACATTGTAATACTGTCTGCAGCAGTTAATAAAATCCTCTAGTATAAAGTCGATACGTTGACGTGTAACTATTGTAGTGTTAGAAGTAAAACGTCTAGAGAAATTTAGAAGATCGAATGTATTTAAGACCTGGCGGTTACAATAAATATAATACAGGAGTTTCAAGATTAAGAAAGTAAAAAGGTCACTTGTGAGTAGGAAGCTAGGCCCGTTGCTTCTTTGGCGTGTAGCGCGCAGAGGCTTTGCAGACAGGAGCGTGCGTTTAGGGCGCACGAGACGATCGGAGTCCCCGGCGTTCAGCGCACGGAGACCTCGGCGACTGGAGCGTGCGTTAATACGCACGAGACGTTTAGATTATCCGGTGTTCAGCACACGAAGACCGCCTTGACCAGGCGTGCGTTAGGGCGCACGAAGTATATAGATCCCGGAAAAAGCACGAGACTGTTCCAATAAAGACTTTCAGCATGAGATTCCTTCAAGATTCCAGTGTTGTGACCCAAGAGACTGCCAGTGTCGAGATCCAAGAGTTGCGACCCACACGCGAGAGACTGTCAGTGTCGAGATCCAAGAGTTGCGACCCACACGCGAGAGACTGTTTTTTTCTCGTCATAGCTCGCCTTTTATATCTCAGATTTTTTCGAATTATTCTCTTCTTGTGTTCTATTTACGAATTTAAAATTACAATTCAGTCTAATAAATTATATTACCAAAAAGGATAAATTATACAAATTAAAAATAAAAGTTATCATGATGACAATAATTTAGGACATTTGTGAAACATTTGACAACAATAACAAAACATTAAACCTAATAAAATATATAAAGAAATTACAGAATAAATAGATAAAAGATACAGGAAATTATAAAAGAAGTTATCCAAAGGAGTATTATTTATAAGAGTTACAAACTATGTGAGTACCAAAATACTAGATATAAAAACATGTAAGTATCTAAATACTACACTATTTAATCGACATATGAATGTATTGCATACACACGCCCGTTATGCAAGAGATTTTGAAATTCGCAGCGACATCAAGATGTGAAATACGAGTACTCACGCTCGTGCGCTTCGACGATCGAGGTAACAACGCTGCCGGATAACAGTGCGCGAAACGTATTCAAGTGAAAACTGTGATATCCTTATCGGAGTGCATCGGAACGGACGAGCAATATCGCATACGATAATACCATCGCCACTCGACTCGGTACCGGTATTCTATAGCTTTTTATTTTATTTTCAGAGAGCTTCGATTCGCTGCTCTTAAAATAACCAAGTTCCTCTTGAGCCGGCTGCATTTTCACATTTCATTTGCTACGTAGAAATAATGTTTTATTAACTTTTACAGTTCACGGCGCTTTATCCTAAGTTCTTAATTTATTAAGAAGCCTTTTAACAAAATCATAAGATCGTTTCAATATTAAAATCTGTATTTTTACTACTATGTCGTTTTAACTGTGTGACTATTTAAGAAAATGTTTCTGGAATATTAACATAATTTTAACCTTAAAGACGTTAGTGACACTTTTATTTTAGATCGAAATATTTGAGAAATGAAAAGGGAATTACGAAAACTGTAATAAAATTTGTAGATCATTAGGCTAACTTAGAATTGTATATGTTAAATGCTATCAATATTTATTTATTCATCGAAATTGGTAAAATAAAAAAGGTGAAACAGATTTCATATCGAACAAAGAATTTCGACTTCAGAAGCGCTGTGTTACAGAAGCAATAAACGTTCTTGAGCATTGACCATTATTTGCGCGCCTAAAAATAGTTGTCGCCGAAATGTGAACTTTATTGCTACAGTGAGAAAATTTCAAATGGGCAATGTAAATTCACTGAGGGTATTTCGTGGGGTGAAAATCGTTTTATGGGCGTTAGATAGACTCGGCGTCGGCGAGGGGCGCGACTAGTTTACGATCTATAGTTTGTACGACTCAATCGTGTTACAGGCCAGGGATTTACAAACGACTGCTAACAGCTTAACCAGAAAATAATTTAAAAGTAATTGAGTTTTATGACGACAAATAATCGGAGGGGATTTATATGGCTTGTCAACCGGCAATAAACTTGTAATATGCAGAAAAGAAGGCTTTCCTCGAACGGTAGTCTTCAGCCAGCGGCCGTTTTCGTAATTTACTGTAGCAATCTAAATCAGTTCAACGAATCTATTTGCCGTTTACGTACCTTTCAACTCTTTATCCGTTTCACAAACATCGACGAGTTCTATCTGAACGTACACCGCGATATACAGAATTCCCTCCGAACGATACGATACTTGTAACATCAAACTGTAATTGCTAAAATGTCGTAAAAGGTAATGCAACAAATTAATATATAAACAAATATGATTTCTACGGTCTTAATTCATTTAAAAGAAATATTTTGGACTATTAATGACATATTGTTCTGTTCAACTCGAACGTACTGCTATAGTGTCACCGTAAGTATGACACTTGTCAGCAGATGATGGTCAGTGTCTTCTAATTTGGCGCGAGTGAACTAAAAATAATGATAATCATCATCTACCATCTCCCGTGTGCGGGAGTTGACGGTTGACATCACAGACGACATCGACTTATCTTCCAATAAGCGTAAATATTGAAATGCATTATACGATATTTTCATTTATCTTTCGCGGGTTATCGATATGCCCTCCCGTTGATTGATTGAAAGGCTATCGTTAATATACAGGTATAAAGAAAAACCGTTAACGTAAACAGTCGGCAAAAAAAAAAACAATAATATTTTCATGTTCATAAAAAATACTACAATCGGCTTAGTGATCCGTTATAGTTATAAGGAAGATTTCTGTAAATTGTAAGTATGTAAATTGTACGTATGTAAATTGTAAGTATGTAAATTGTAAGTCATTTTTTTATAAATACGAATATTCTGACTATAACACTAAAACGGACTGATTTCCATTTATTTGGATTTCGAATAAACTTCACCGCCATCATTACGATCCATATTATCCCACTGGTGGGCCCGGATCTCCTCTCGCAATGAGATGATGATGAGTACAGGTTGGTAGGGTTCACATACGATTGAGAACATTTTAGAGAACCCGTATGCAGAGAACAGGTATACAGGTTTCCTCAGTATGTTTTCCATAAACCAAACCAAACTGACAGATCCATAAATGATGTCTCTGAAGGCTCATTTCAATTTCAAAAATTGACACATCTGACAAAACGAAGACATGAGCGCAACTGGTGAGCGAGTTCATTCCGCTACGTGGTGTAATCACGCGCTATCTCCTGAAGAGGCAGCGGGGTGCAAATCTCTCCTTTACAATTAGAAAGGTCCGACGCATTAGATGCACCCTAGGTATGGGGTGAGGGGGGAGAGGGGTAACTCACTTATGCAGGAGGAGCGGTGACTGCGCGTTCACTGATTCAATTTGCGCGTTTTATTGAGTGAAAATTGCTACAGACTGTACCCGAGCGGAGACTTTGGTACAGTCGCAGTATATGGATGTAAATGTATCCAGCGTAAATTGGACTGATTGAATATAAATGAAGTACGCCTCTGTAGACCATAGCTCCCTGGATCTCTTGTGGTATGGGTGAATAAAATAAGTCAAATTCGACCGCAATATTTTGTTTTATTTGGAAGGGTGGTTATAAAGAATAACTTATATAAAAGTTACAAACTAGTCAACAAACTAGGGTTGAATACTTGATTTAAATTGTAAAAAATAAGTTTAAAATTATGCATGACAAATGCAGTTAACGAACTGGAAAATTGCGTGGAAACAGAAATAGCGAGTCAGTCATGGGGAGTAAAAAATAAGCCCTAATTTTTTCACTTACATTATAAGACAGGTATCAAATGGAGTCGTGCCAACGGTCGATGGAGCTCATCAAAGGGTCATAAGTCGTCACTAACGTCACCCACGCTCGAGACGCCGCAGATCTCACGACAGAGTCGGTTTTGTGATCCCGGTGTTTTTCATATAACCTACAATATTTTCTGTCGATTGTCAGAACTATGAGCAAGTGTTTTGTTATATTAAAATCCAATAATTCGAAACACATTCCACGTCCTTACCGTGACCTACAACGAAGTAATGTACACGTCTGTAGCCAGTTAGAGCACCAATCATACTTTATTAAGTCATTACCATCATAATTTAATTAAGTCTCGATCTAACGTACAAGATAGCTTAGAATAATTAACACCAATCGTTACTACATATAATACATATTTTAAATGAGGTAAAAAGAAGTATGATAAATTTTAAGGTTTATAAATACTACTAATCATTATAATTATAAGAGATCGCTCGTCATACGGTATAGAGTTATCTAAGTGAGGAAAGGATGAAACTCTTCGCTTATTAAAAACGTTACATAAAACCGAGTCTTTAAGTCATTAAAGTGAGGCCAGCAAATTCTAAACTGAAACCCACGAGCTTATACTCCTCGTCAAAACGGTCTAGATTTAAATATGAATTTTATTCACGACTTAATAAATTCACTTTAACTATATTAAAACTTCCCAAAATTAATTATTCCATGATACCGATTAGCCCTCGGCGTTATGTGAAAGTGACCCTCCGAATTACAGGATGAATAATTTTAGCCAATTTGTTATTATACTATTAACGCATAGTACTCCGTTCGAGAGACTTTCAATTATTTTATCAACAAATTTGCGTGCATTATATTATATAATACACGTGACTTTATTTATGTATATATTGATCTGCTGTGGTGTGTGAGTGTGCGGCAGAAACACAGCGTTTGTGTGTTCTTGCATATTACCGCAACCACGTATTGCTTTTACGTGTATTCTAATTGATATTGATATTGAAGGTTGTGATGCTATAAGTTTAGACATGATTATAATGACATTTTCCTATACAATAGATATCATAAGAGATATTACACATCGCTCCATAACTACATCAGTTTTTCCACATATATGGAAGCTTGCTATTGTGTGTCCTTTACCTAAAATCAATAATCCCACGCAGCTGAAAGACCTTAGACCCATTAGTATTTTGCCCTGTTTATCTAAAATTTTAGAAAAAGTTATATATATCCAGTTAACAGAGTTTTTAGAATCTAACAAAATTTTGCCTGAATTACAGTCAGGTTTTCGAAAGGGACGGAGCACAGTGAGTGCCTTGATTGATGTGACTGAGAATATATTATGTGCTCAAGGCAATGGAATGTGTACCCTGCTAGTACTACTCGATTTTTCAAGGACATTCGATTCAATAAATATAAATTTGCTATTGTCTAAATTAAGCTATTATGGTTTTGATGGTCCTGCATTGTGTTGATTTGGTAGTTACCTTCGGAATCGATTTCAGTATGTCAAGTTAAATTATAAAGATGGTTCTCCATTGATATCAGGGAAACGGGAATGCACCAGGGGTATACCCCAAGGATCTCTGTTGGGTCCGATTCTGTACATCTTATGCACTGCTGATATGACATCACTAATCAATCATTGTAAATTCCACTTGTATGCAGACGATACACCGCTGTACATATTGTGCAAACCTGCTGAAATTGATAATGCAATAATTAAGCTCAATGAGGATCTGTACAAGATTGCTACATGGTCCGGTAGGAACTCACTATTACTCAATCCAAATAAAACAAAATATATGTTGTTAGGCAGTAAGCACCGGTTAGCTAATACTAATCCGACGCTAAATGTTTTGCTCACGGGGGAACCTATACAGCGTGTTTATGGAGCACGGAACTTAGAACTGTATATGGATTGTGACCTTCGTTATGAAAACCATGTTTCTAATGTAGTTAAAAGTTGTTTTATAAGTTAAAAATTCTATATAAAATAAGGCCATTTATAAATGAAGACTTGCGTATTCAGCTAATTGAGTCACTTGTTTTATCGAAATTAAACTATATGGATGTAGTTATTGGCCCTCGACTTTTATCTAGATCACAGAAACTGATACAAAGGCTTCAGAACGCTTGTACTCGCTTCTGATTCAATATTCCGTTTAGAGGTCATGTAACGCCTTATCTGAATAAAAACTCAATTCTTAAAATGAAGCATCGCAGAAAGCTACACTTAGCATGTCTTCTTTTTGGAGTTATCAAACATCATATACCAGGTTACTTGTACGATAAGCACTCCTGGGCATCCAGTCAAAGATCTTGTGAATCCCGAAAGTGTTCGAAGCCGCTCACTATACAAAGACACAGAACAGCTGCTTTCAGAGATTGTTTCCGCTACGCAGCTTCGAGATGTTGGAATAACATCCCTCCGCCGATTAGGAACCTGCAAACCGTTTAAGGATTTAAGGTCAAACTTAAAGCATTTTTGCTAAACCACCAGAAAAGTCAGGAAACACTCTTACTTGACACAAGTGCCATATGAGAGAACAGACAGTTTATAAAATTGTTTACTTTTAAGTTATATTCTTGCATTGTTTTGTTAATTTTGTTAAGTTTTGGTTTTGTTGGTAAACCGCAATGTTCGCGCAGAGATCACAAAGTTTATATGGCATGGCCATGTTGTAATTGTAACAGATTAATATAATGTTTGTAATTATGTTCTCCATGGTTATGTTCGTGTCTTCAATTTTTTTTGTATTTGTTTTGTTTTTCTCCTTAATGTGATTTATTTAGCTGTTACTTCTATTATTATTTTATTGCTGTTATATAGCATAAGGTAATGTAAGTGGAGCGCGGATATAGTTCGTGGTGTCACTTGTTGGGTCCTGCGGAAGACCAGCGCTGGTATTACCAGCATAATGCTGAGTAGGATCCATTTTGTAAGGTGATGTACTTACTTATGTAATAATAATTATTATGTAATAATTATTATTATTGTAATTTTTGCCTGTATAACTTTACCTCACAAATAAAGAATCTACCTATCTATCTATATCTAAAGCTTCGGGAAAATACTTGCGGTTCTCACGGGTTACACATTCAAACCCCGCCTTAGATTTATTCAATTGTAGATGGAATAGACACACACAAACAAAACTATATGTATAGCTAAGACAAAAACAATCAATCAAAGTTGATATAAAAGTCTGCCCTGTCCGGAAATCGAACTCGGGGTCCTTCACCACAAAAATGGACGATAGGATCGGCTATATAAGCGATATTCTAAAAGACTCCTGAGCCGACGGTTACGACAACCATTGCAATTCATGACGAGATCGCATTTGACTAACACTAACACAATTTATTCCAAAAACAGTGCCTAAATTTACCCTCTTATTGTTTGTCCCTTTCCCTCTAGTAAACGTTTGTGTGAATCCATCTCTATCCCGTTGGCATTATGGCCCGTGCTAATTACGGTCCCTCCGTTTCCCTTCCGTAATGTTATTAACTTCACACTTAACCCTTTTTCATATATTTTCGTGGGGCAAGTGCGATCGTCTGTCTAAATACTTGGGTGTACTTGGTAATACACGTGAATTGTTCTGGTAAGTAATAATTTTAGGGTTGGCTTTCGATTCGTCCATATGGCTCGAAGGTCTGAACTGTTTAATTTACGAAAATGTTTCACAATGTACGAGTAACGCAATAATTTACTAGTTGGACAGCATTAGAAAATGTGTTTTCAGGTTACCTGTGAGTGCTACGTTGCTGACTGTTTTGCTTTACGAATTTAACACTTTGGGTGCTAGCTTGTTTATTTGAAAAACGGTCAATTACGCCCAATGCACTTTTCACCGACTTAAAGGATAATTTTGTACTTTTATCACAAAAAAATTGTATACAACTGACGAAAGCCTGGCGAAAGACTGATGGTATCCGAATCGTGTTTTTTTGGTTTAGAGGGACAAAGAGTAGTCGTAGAGGCTCTATAAGCAAGTGTGGGGCGACGCGAGGCAAATATTGACCGCATCGGGGGCGCTGGCCCGTGATATTGGCGTCCGTCCGTCCCCGCGGGGAGCGTCCGAAGAGATCTGCACCGTCAGTCAATGTTTGTTACGTTCCCCAATCTCATAAGTGTAGTGTAGTCGGGTTGTTCTGCTATTTGTGACTCTTACGTATCGAGCTCCGTGTATGACAGACACGCTTTTAGATCACTTTAAATTATTATTACTTTATCGTTATATTTATATTCAAAGTCGAATTATCACAATTTATCACAATCAACAAATCACATAAAATATAATAATTTCTAAAAATTTACTTAGCATATAACCCTTACTAACATTTATTTACTGAGATAATAAGGTTTTTTTCTTGAATTTACCTAAAGACTCATCGTTGTCATGAATTATCTCAGTTTGGAGTCATCTCAATGAATCATACTCAAAAAAATAATTTTTATTCCATAATTTTTTTTTCTTAACAAGTTTAATAAGAAAAATTGTGTAAAAATTCTATGGTTCGTGCAGCGCAAGACTACAACTTCTACCATTATCCAATTTGTGGCAAAAACAGTTGAGTGCGGCGGCGAGCGGCCTCACGCAACAGGAAGCAAGCGCAGCGCGCGTGCGTTTCGAATTAAACTTTTTAAATTCTGCAACTATTACAATCTGTGCGACCGCATTGTTTGATCGGCAATAAAATATTTCTATGTGGAGCGTCAACAGCTTTTGCGCCTACCCACTTTTAGTTCAATTAAAATTGTAGCACGACGATCTTTCGGGATCTACTACTACCGTGTGTACGACGCGAAGTTTCTAATCTAGGTCGCTACAGATTATTGGAGGGATTATAGTCAAGTTTAAAACTGACTACAAAAGTGCCAGTCTTTCCGACGATAAAATCAGAGAGCTTAAAACTTGATATACAGTGAAAAAGCATGCGTTGAGGTGGTCATGATCATTGTAAACTGATTTACAAACATCAGATACACTCACAGTTGAACATTTTTATTTACTGTCTTCGTACAAATAAACAGTAACAATATACTAACTATACAACAGTTTGGTCCAAAGAAACATTCTTAGAATCTCCGGCGATATGCTTCATAGAGTTCAATGAGTTGTGACAATAGGCAAAATGCGATTTTCTGTTAATAACTGCCAAGTGTAGTGCATCAGACGGCGCAGCACGACTGCAGTGTGTAGTATGCAATGTACACAATTTGAAGGGGGAAAGTTTCGTCAGATTTTTACTTTTATTTATTTTCTAAGTCTTCCTTGCACCCTACTACGGCACAGCTCAACGCTAGGAATATTTCTTGCCATCCCAATCTATTGAATTTTATGTAGGTTTCAATGTCCAAGCCACTAAGGAGAACCGTATTTTGTATAATTTTTCAAAACTTTTTTATTAATATAAATTTAGTGTCCATAAAGAAAAATAAGAAAAATTACATCGTCTGCACTCAATATCTTCCACAAAACAATTATCAAAATGATATCGATCAATGTAAATTTGAATACACATTTTCTTATAAATGCGTTAACTCCCATGGAGCTGACGTTCCGGCGTGATGACGGTGTGTTGTGATTGTGACATGTCCGAACATCTTTATATTGTGAAGCGTGCTCGCAGTAATTATTACTTTATATTTATTTTCTAAACGAGACGAATAAAATTTTTAATGGAAGCACAGAACAATTTTAAGAACGCTGAGTGATTCGCAGAACTCAAATGCTTGTTTTAAAAAAGGATATGTTTATAAATAACCACATTATCAAATCAACATATAAGTGAAGCTCGATCAATCATCATATGACTTGGTCGACGGTGTTTCAGGTGGGTTTCTATCCATAGGTCCACGTGTGTAGTTGTGTGTATTTCATCATCATCATACGTCTTCTTGACGGCCCTCGTATCTCAACAATCCTACCAAAGCTTCCAAGACGAGAACATTTAAATAAGATTATGTATTCTGTTATTTTAATAGTAATAGTAGTCTATAGAAATTCTGTAGTAGGAGTAGTAATATTAGTTCTGTAGTAGAAAAATTCTCACTTCTATATATGTATGTTAATATTTTCAACGCTTCTAAATAACTGAATATAACTGTAATGGTCTGAGCTGAGCCGAGCTATTGCTGGGAGCCCATACACATATGACACTAAAAAAGTTTTCATACGCAAATAAACATTGCAAAACAAACTTGCCGTGCCTACCGATTACATTTAAGTTTTTCCTTCGATTTGAGTCATTTCTTTATATTCTTGATCTATGAATTCGTTTGAATGTACATAGAGTTTCCGTCTGACTTGTAACTAGTGTGGGAGAGAAAATTCACAAGGAGAAGCCCGCGGAGGTGGCGGCGGCACCGGCGGGTAGAACGATATGCGTTTCATTATTTGAACGGGAACTAACAATTATTTGCATCCACAAGTTCGCTCGTAATTTACGTGATAAAACAGACAGACAGACGCTAGTCGGTGTGGGCGAGCCTGGCGCGCTGCGATATCGGCCTCGACCGTTTACCAGTATTTTTACTGTGAAAAATAACAAAATATGAGATCTCCCAGTGAGATTCGAATCGGTTATAAACTGTATCGATTATAAAATATAATAAGATAAATTTACTGCAAATAGTTTGAAATTCATCCCTCAGTTTCGTCGTCGAGATTGTACCACAGTTAACTTTCCGAAATTATTGTAATTGATTCGTAGGCTTAACGTATATCGCACATTAGTGGATTCGAATAATTATAATATAATAGAAATTAAATTACGTTTTATAACATTTTACTTTATTATAAAATATATTTAAAAAATTACGAATGAATATAAGACGTTTTCGTCAATAAATAAATCAGTGGTTTGTATATGTATGCAAAAAAAATACTTTTTCTGTAGAAATTTAAAGAAATAACACGACAATATTATATATTAATAATATAATATTATATATTAATAAAGACCATTCGTACAAACGCAACTCATAATCAAACATAGGATGAACCAAACTGAAACATGAGACTTTTACTGGATCATAAGAAGTAACGAGCAGGACAAACATGTCTTGGAAAAAAATATTTGGGCGTAACGTGTTTCGACCGGCACGGACGGTCGTAGCATGAGAAACTCGCACCCCGGCTCGAGTGATGAATTATAACCGCCTGCGCCGTGTACGTTTGTTACAAAGGATAGGGCCACTTTGCAACCAGAACTGAGATCGCAACATAGAACTAATGGATCTTCAAGGCGCCGGGGAACGTTGAACGAAGACACGGCGACTTTTCACTTGCACACTCGTCATATTTTCTAGGAGCACAATTCGACGCCGAGTTGGTTGACATGTTCTCCGCAAGACATGTTGGGTGTCGCGAGCGAACTTTTCTACTATTTCGATGCCATTGTTGCCCTGAATACTAATATGTACAGCGGCATTTAACTCTGCTGTTAAACTTTCTGTGGCGCAATAAATACCAATACCAATTTAAACATTTATTTATTACAGAAAATTCCTACAAAGTGTTAAGCAATTAAAAAACCTTTGTCAAAATCTTCTATTTCAACCCGTCGAGGATGAAATTTTTTATTAAAATAACACGCCTTTAATTATTCTTAATCTATAATCAAATCTTTGAATCGACTGAGATAATTACTTGATTTTCATTCAACATTTACATACACTATTTTACTTACCTATAGGGGGGGCGGGGGGATTACACAAATTTCTTTCTCATAATAATTATAAAAGGTACTTGATAGTAACATTTGAATCTACAAAAGTTTAATCTTAACAACCTCCGAGTGGAAACCGAGGCTATGATATGATAGATATGATACATTAGAAACAATAAGCACAGCCGTAACATTATCGCTCGAAAGCTCGAAGTTTTTCGGTCCGTGTTTGAATCAGCAGTTGAATGGTTGAGAGCTTAGGGAAAACCGTAAGGAGCACAAGTACCAAGGTACGTAAAGCCGTTCGTTCTGGTTTTTATTATTTAACCATGTAAAAAGATAAGTCGGACACGGCTTAACCATTAGTATTCATAAATTTTAATAAGCCTAGCTTAAAACTTAGTACATATCAGTCAATTAACTAGTGGCACAATACATTTCAGTTGAAATCATGGCTATCGATACAAATGATCGATACGATCGAAAATCACAAAACGAGTAACAAGACTACTGTTTTAATCTTTTCAGACAAAATTTGACGTGGAACGAGCCCACAGAAGCGCCAACGGGCGTCGGATTTTTAACAACGTTTACTTCGATTGAAATGACTCCTTTATCATTGAAATGTCTCGGTGCTTGTTTTCAAAGTGATTGTAGAATTTCTTTTTAATGGAATTTTAAAGACGATATCTGCTTGTTCAATTCACACTTTCTTTCAGAAATATTATATGAAGAGTGCGTTGTACGTTTCGCGTTATTAATTTGTCATTGAAGAGTTCCGTGCATTCGAACAAAAATTAAACTCATATTAACATCTCATTTTCATAACTGTGTATTCGTCGGTCATATCCAAATGTCAAGATCTTCTGGAAGGAAAATTTTAAAAATTATGTATTACATAAATATTTAGATGCGTCAATGACGGTTGCCAAAAGTGCAATCACAGGAATTGCACCAAATATAAACGTCTCCAATGCTATCAAAATGAGCCTGGTACAAACTTGGGTGTTCTCCATTATCTTGTACATATCAGAGTCCTGAATGTTCCGCGCGGTGGACAGGAAGAAGATCGACGCCTTTGAGGTGTGGTACTGGAGGAAAATAATGTGCATACCGTGAACAGCAAAAAAACGAGTAGATCTATTCTCAACCAGCTTAAAATCAAAACCAGACTCTCCACAATCCAATCACCGAGGCTCTCAGGAAGGCAGGACGGCACGGAGGCAGCTCGTCAGCTTCACCATCACGGCTTATCAGACCGTTCACGACCCTTAACAATGAAGAAACCGACAAAGGAAATCATACTTTATATTTGACCCCCGTAACGAGCTATGTCCCTTCTTGAATCGACTGTGAAATGTTTAACGCATTTTAATTGGTACATATATCTTCGAACCAGGTAAAAAGTCCAATCCCTTTGGTTTTTACGAGCGGCGGTGACCTGTCTGAACATAAAAAAATGTACTGTCTGTATCAAATTGTTACAATAAGAACGCATCGGGTACCACTTACAGGATAATTATGTGCCGTCTACGCACAACTCGTGCACCGAGACGACTGCCCCCGGCCCTGTGGCCGCGACGTACGTTCCATTTTACCATTTTGCTGGTTCCACATGTCTTCTCTAGTTATCAAGATGAATTTTTAGCTTTATTAATGATCTGATGTATATCGATTTATAAATTTATACGAGAGCATGAGACTGATCGTCGATGTTCGACGTTCACTTAATTTACCCGATTATAACAACTACGCTACTTACGTTAATTGTTGACGCAGCAAGCTTACTTCCCGCTGTCCTTTCTATATTATAATTAGTCACTATATCATCATGAAACGTAAATTAAGTAGGTACACAGGAGTGATAGTTTTATGAAGCATGAATGAGACTCATTAAAAGCCAAAAGATCCCGCGATGTGTGCGCGGTGGGTAAAACGACCACGACAGTGTTACCCGAGCTAATTTTCTCCCGGAAACGCCCAAAAAGGCTCCGTGAAAGGGGGCGAATAATAAGCCACATTATAATCCTATTCAAAATTTCACAGCCTGACCGGAAGTCGGCAGGAAGCGCAAGCGACCGGCAGATGGCGCCGTTTCCTCTTATTGGTGACCGCCCCACAAAGCTCACCGCTTTATATTCTACGCAATACTAGCGCTGCCGCGGTCGTGCGATATCATACCTCACTGACACGGATTAGGAGTCGCGAGACCGCAGTCAAAACTTCGGCACGTTTTCGAAATGAACGCAACTAGTTTACAAGCGAATGTAGGCTGAACCGTGACGAAACGAGCTCTATTGGGGCACGATAAGCGTCGCGGCGGCCGCACGTCGCCAGACGCGAGAGTTTAAAATATGCAAGTAGCTCAGAGACGAGATATTTGCGAGTGGCGTCGATTTAATGGAATTCGCGGGAGACAACGAAACCTTTTTGAAGTCCGTCGGCCGCCGGTGGCCAAACTGGCTCCCGCTTATAATAACTTGTATTGTTCTGATGGAGAATAGCTGCTTTGTTAACAGACGATCAACATTATAATAGCAGTAATTGTAGTTCAGTGTGGCCTAACGTAATTGCACTCACTGCCGACTTTTTTCATATCGTGGTGCTAGTACAATAATTGAAATTGACTCAATATTTTAAAAAGCGTCGACGGGTTAAATAATTTCTATTTTATGAAAGAGTACAGTTTTTACGTTTACTCTTAACGAAAGCTAGTAATAATATTCTATAAGTAGATTATTCATTCAAATTTTTCCTTCACTCAAAATAATTTGACGTAATTTTATTTACATACAACAAGAAAATAATTGTATGTTTCTGTCACGTTATGCGTCTGCACTTTATATATACATGTTATGAGAATATATATATATATATATATATATAAAAGGATTTCGTGAGGTAGTGAACGAAAAAAAATTACAACTTGATCGTGGTGCTCACAAATATTACACCGGCATTTAAAACAAGTGCGAGTCGAAACAAAGGTACCTATCTCCAAAACGGTGGCGTTACGAACTCGAGCGCTCCCCGCGTCAGGTGCAACGAACACCTCGCACCTGCGATTATGCGTGTGACATATTTATATGCGATGAGAGCCCTTCCCTTGAGCACCGTAGCGCGACACCTCGTAGGCTTGCACGTAGCACCGCTACGAGCTACGTGGTAGTCGGAGTGACGACTTTTATGAAAATGCGCCACGTGGGAACTAGTGACGTTCTATTTAAACCGATATTTTAACACATCGATGGTACTCAAAATCTAGTACAGTTCGGGTCCTTTTTACTCCGAGTAGCAAGTGGGTATGCAATCTGCTTGTTAAGCAACCGCTGTGTCCTTGGCCGGCTATGGGTGTTTGTGATGTGATATGTCCATGCCACCCGCAACCCAGGGAATCCTAGTGCGGGGGTGTGAGTGTGTAAACGTTTATTATTATTTATTATAAAAAAAACCAATACATTACCAGGTCTTATTGCGACGTGTTACTAAACGTTAGGGAGTGATAATTATTTTATGATAGGTAGGTTACTGTGTTAAATGTCGAAAAGAACTTACACCATCTTGAACAATGTTTTTTCTTGCTTAATATTGTACATGGCAACAAATACATATACCTATGGCAGCGCCTACTCGGGTGCCAACAGTCGCGCTAATATCCGCGATGGAGTACTTCCCTGCCGCACCGCCGATGCCGCGGATACCGCGACACACGCCAGTGAAACAACAATACACACCGCTATGTTCCCTCGGTATGATTTTGCAAGTTCAAAAAATTGGCTGATATTTACTCACACGAAAATGATGTGATACGTGTGGTGTGACGACGATACTAGCACACAGCTCACATCTACACCCGAGCTAAGACAGAGATGGTTTTCTTAATAATATTAAAGGCCAATGAAAAAATAGATGGGCCATTTGACTATGTGGTGTATTTGTAAAAATATAATGCAGGTAGTTCAGTAATGAACCAGTTGCGCCGTAATCTCCGTGTTTGAATGTTTACGAGCTCTTATTTTATTTAAATACTTAACTGTTTAGAAGTAGTCACAATCGACTATGGACATGCGCCATTCGAGAGGATCCGCCGATGCGTCGTCGGCCGTGAAGGTGAGCTCTTTTTACGCGTTATTTATATTTGCAGTGGGTCACGGATCCATTGCCATTTCCTTTAGTTGCTCTACGATAGCTATGATGTTTATGGTGGTGTTACCATCGTAGTTTGTTATTCACTGTCACTGTAGTTTCTTTAATTTTAACTTTTACTGTTTAAGGTAATTTTCAATTGTTCGTAGAGTTACAAAACAAATATTTAATTTAATTAATCGTTGTAAATGCCTACCTATATTAAAATTTTGAAAATCTACAGATTGAGAACCCTTAACAGTTTTATTACTAGTATCAAAGAGATATAAATAAAACTTTAGTTATATTACACTTTATACCAATTAACAACAATTCTTATTTTAATATACAGGGAACATTATTAAAATAATCCGATAAACCTTTGTCACGGGTAACTTAGCTACAACTAAGTGCTCCATTGCACAGCTAGTAATATTTGACACTATAACTAATTCATGAGTTGTTTATGTCATCTTTATCGTTATAGTTTTTTTCCGCTGTAAGATCTTCATTCGTGCAGTTATGTCGGTAAAATGTTGTTGGTAAGTTTAAGTGAAGCTGTCGCCGAGATGACGACGTAAACATAGCCCCATTGATACATCGGCTCGCGCGTGCCAAAATTATATCCCTTCTGCGTTACAACAGGAAACGCGATACAATCTCGTGTGTATGTCACCAAGGTAACTGTAATGGTTAACCTAAACAAATTTTAACACAACATTGGGGTGCTAATGAGTTGTAGCTGTGTCAATTAGGACGATCCGCCGATCGGTCAGCTTAAAAGTATAATCAATATTGTACCATTAGTGCGAAAGATAGTAGAAAATAAAATTCGATTGTTTCAATTCCATTGCATTCAATTGGAGCGTCGGGATGGTACCTAAAACACAATTAACGTTTAACACACAATTAACAATTAACGTTATGGAAATTTCTTTCTTGGCTCCTGTTGAACTTCAACACCAATTAGGTTTGGTCATCGTAATTGTGGATTTACATGCAATAGATTGGATTCAAATATTGGTAACTGATTTTGCCTTAGCATAACCGTTTTTATATTTCTTTTTGCCGCCAACATTCTTTTGTTTCAGCATCTTGCTTATTAAACGACGAATCATTCGAAAATTGTGTAGTAATGTTAAAAGAGATTGTGACCACAGTATTCGACGAATTCATTTATGAACTTTAACACAAAAGGCTGGGCTACAATTTAAATTAAATAAAAAATATTTGCAAGAAAGACTTTCCAAAATTATTAATAAAAGTTATTAATGTTTTCATGTCTTATTTTTTCTACAGACTACGGTATGCAGAATAAAACGCCCGAGGGCGTCGTTCGTCTGGCCGCGCCGCTCGTTGTAACTTTGTTTTGTAACTCAGGTATAGTTTATTTAATCTTGGTTCACATTTAGACTTACAAAATTGTCATTCTTTTGGAACGAAGTTCTTTATGTCACATATCACCCAGGTCGGGCTAAGCCGGATATAAATGCGAATATGTTTCGCAAGCCACGCGCGTCACGATACTGATAACCTCTCAGCGACTCGGGAGAAGTTGAGGATAGTTACCACCACTTACACTCAGTTACAAAAAGCTGCCATACCAACCACCTGCCGCATTATACGAACATTTTTACAAACTGACCACTGAAAATAATATAGCATTAACTTAAACTTATCTACATAGTAGATCTAAAAATCCCCCTTGTCTATCACTTGGCTTAGCCCGTCAATGACAATGAAGGAGCCAGCCCAAGCTGAGAAAACTAAAAGAATAAAAATAATAAAAATAATAATACTCTCTAATGTACAGCATAGCACAGACACGATAAAGTAACAACTTAACAACATACGATAGGCAGTCTTGTCGCTAAACCCAAATATATTTGAGTTTATATATAAATATAATAGGTATAGAACGACACCTGCTGCGCCAACTAGACTTAAGGGTATCAAATCATAATAAAAAGGATTTTTTTACTATGAACGACATTAACTAAAGAAACAAAGTAATCATACAAAAACTAATTTGCTATATTGAAGAAAACCACAATCTTCGATTGGATTATTTTGATTATCCTTTAGGAGACTGTAACGTCCGTCTCATCTTCAAAGGATACTACCAAGAAATAAGGCTTCCCCTAATGGCGTGGCCATTTTACAAGATCATTCAAATTTTCGCCTAATTTTATATGTTCAGTGTAATCTAAATTTAATAGTAATCGTTCTTCACTTGAGAGCATGCGATTAATTTTATTTTCGACATCAATTCCGTCAGAAACTAATATTATTTAATTATCATTTGCATAACGCCGTACAAGTTTAAACTGTAAGTTATTTATCTTAAAACTGAAATATTCGCGGGTGTCGATGCATATTACTGAATATATATTACAATATAAACCCGCCCTGTTTTCAGAAAACATACTCCATAAGTTTACAAATAGCTCCCGAATTGTTTTAAGGTTACATTGTAAAATTTTAACATATTTATAATCTTTTAAAATTAAATTACACCTCATGATACTCGCCGGTTTGCAGGTTTGCATCGATAAAAGATATGGATTCAGTAGCTTTCGAGTTTATCCGTAATAAACAAACATACCATTCTCGGTCGATTTACTGTAACATATATTTTTATAGTTTACGATCGTGTAGTGTAATGTGTATGTGTAACGGTGCTGCCTGCCAAACGAACGTTTCTTATATCGATTTCCTAGTGGGGCAGATCATTAAATGTATGACATGTTTGCTCCGAGGTGATCGATCGACGACCATACCACCCACGACACGGAGAAGGGTGGCGCGAAGTGGAATATGTGATTGTTTATTGATATGAGAAAAATATCGCAATTTAAAAGTACTTCCGAAAATGACTGGGCTAATTTATTAGAAACATCTTCAGAGATGAACTTGCTTACTTCGACAGAATAATTGAGAATGTCGTAACTAGCAAAAACTAAATTGTCCAGGAGAGCCCAAAAACTTTATAATGAAATGGTAAAAAATTGTAACTTTAGTTCCATAAGCACTAAGACAACGATTTTTAGACGGTAATTGTTAAAAAAATTGTAGGTTATATTTATTTACGCAAACATAATTTTGGGTTGTTTTAAAGGTAGTTTGGGTTGGTTACGTCCTACAGTATACTTTATTGGGGCAAAAAGGAAGTTGTAATTGCAACTTGAAATGTATGAAATATAATCTATGCAAACCATATAAACGTTACAAATGTAATAAACAACTATTTTATCGTTGTCAATACTGACTTTATTATTTCATTTTTTTACGATACAAGAACTGAACTGAACAATAAATCAAAAAAGAATACGCTTCGACATAAATCGTCTTAAATTGCAAATGAAAAGAAAATTTAATTTAGAAAAAAATTTATTAGTCAAATTGGCTTATAAGCAGAAAAGTGCCTACTTTATCACAAAATTAAATCAAAATTATTTTTATCTCTTAACAAAATATTTTTTTTATGAAAAAGGAAAAACGATGAATAAAGTAAATACCAAAGAAAAAAACGTTAAACATCTTCTTCTACGTCAGTGTCTGGTAAACAATCGGCTGCCTTAACATGGATTGTAGCTTCAATAATCATCTGCGAACCGTCTAGAAATAGCTTGTTTCTCGATCAGTTTCTTCAAAACGGCATTTTTCATGATGTTGGACTTTTTTTACTGAGCACCTAAGACGCGGCGTATTGATTGACCTTTCAGTTGGCAGCGTTGGAATCGACAAATGTATCTGTATATTTGCTATCTTATAAACGAACTTTTAAAGTGTAGTAAGGTACAATATTTTTATATAAGATATCATAATAAAAAGATGTACTAATAGCATTTCCTGCTTTGATTGGTCATATAATAGATGTTATTAGCTTTAAAACATAAAATACAGATCTTGAGTAGAGTTAATCGACGTGACTGACAAAATGTCGAGCAGCGAAAAGGTCGTAACCCGCACTACGCTTAAGATATTGTCTGTGTAGAAGGGCGTATCCTCTATATTATGATTTATTTACAGGCAGCAAATAGGCGTAATTGAAACCAACTAGGCGACACCGGATTTTTTGTTATGTACACCGTTTTTTGGTAGGAAAATATGAAACTGAAGGCCATAACTGAAAAGCCTACGAGAGCTGACTAAGAGCTACGAGACCCGGATGATTCGATGCAGAAATAAAAACTGACTTCAATTGTGTAAAAAACGTATTTTTACTAAACGTGGCGGTTACGACCTTCCCGCTTTCGTCCGTCGATATCTAGAATAAAAACTCTCGATGCCCACAATCAAGTTAATCCAAGTAGACAAGTTATAGGCGCAGTTCATAAGTCTTATGTAATCAAAATGAAGTTACGTTATTATAATCAAAGAAAAAAATAAAGGAAATTCAACTGACTATGGGAATACAATAATATTGTGTGTTAAACAATCAATTTAATACAAAATCGACAACGCACAACACAACTAAATTGCAATTCACCTCCGCAATAATTTTCCTAATTTTTACTAAATGTGACAGTCCCCACGTCTCTGGAACGACCAGTGTAGCGAGACCCCTGCTCGTGCCTGGTAGAAGATTCCGAAGGTTTTTCGTTTTCATCACTTAAGCGACGAATATTTTATGGGAACAAAGGATTCCGAGACAATGGTGCGGTGAGACTGAGGAGCTGCGGTTTCTTTACATCTGCATCCAAACGTTTGGCACGGCGGCGCCGGGTGACCTTCACCGACCATTATTGTCATTATTGTAAAAGAGTAATTCGGTAACTCTGTTTCATCATGTATTGTAATTACCGTAAAAATGTTTTTTATGGTCATTACAATAAATTCCGCGGAAGCATTCAGTAATTTGCTGGAGTGTACATTTTGTTGCGTGACGGTGGTTCGCCATCCAAATTTGAAGACTAAAAACTAATAGAGTGATTTCCATCGAGTATTAAAGGTTCTGTTAAACACTGAGTATTTGGTACGAAACGCAACATTGTAAAAGGAACAAAAACAAAGTTAGATAGTTCTTACGAAACTTTAATGAAATGAAATCAAGCAGGGGAGGCCAACCCGCACTGGATTACGGCATCAGTGGCATAGTCAGGGGTGATCAACCGTGCTCTGCACGCAGCACACGTGCGCTGCAAATCGGAGGGAGCCCTAATGAAGTGGGGTTGCGTACCCCTGGTTTCGGCTCGAGTGTACTGTTAGTTGAACAGATGCTAATCCATGAAATTGTTCTCGACATTGTACTGGTTTCTGGAAATAAGACGTACCGTGCCAAAAAGACGTAAGTAAGAGTTACGTCTTTAAACGTAGAAAGAACCAGACCACTTTTTTGCATCAACTTCTGATCGTAAATATTGTTTCTGTATTGATTGTTATATTTATATAAAACTGATGTTACGTTTGGATAATATTTAAAATTATTTAGTCATATTGTAATGAAGGGTGAATAATTACCCTTTATTCGATCGCTTGCCGTCAGATGCCGCCATTTTTTTCCCAAATTGTATTATTATTAAGATTTTATAACAAAAAAACATCTATCAGCTGAGCTTCCTGTACAAAGGGAGATCGCAAAATTTCCAAAATTGCTAAATCCAGTAAGATTTTAATAAACATTACTAAATTCGGTTGCTGATACAAAGAAGTTACTTTAGAGTAACAAATTCCATCCTTGACCTGAGATATATGGGAATTTAGTACAATATTTTCACATTCGACTTGCAGCCTAACAAGATGCACGATGAATGAATTGTTTTTCTATCGATATGCACTTACCGAATCGCCGACGCTTCTCTATCGCAGCGCGACGCAACGGCCCGATCTGCAACAAAAGCGCAATTTACAGTTACATTTCATTTTGATCGAAACAGAGTGCCGCCGTGCCGCCCCGCAGCCCGGTCGGCAGGCCGCGGCGTGCGTGCCGCCATTGTTCATCATTTCTGATTTAAAAGAAATCGCGTTATTGTCGCACCCGTCCCAATTGATGCGCTGTCATGTATGCTCATTATTTTGAGGTGGGGCGACGCTTTCATTATTTTTGCAAGTAATTTGACAGTGCACTGCGGCCTTTTATCGAATTAAAAAGGAAAATACCGAGGGTTTTGAATGATTTCATATCACGTCGAGTGCAATCGTTCGAACTATATTTAATCACTTCCATGCATATACATAGTTGGGCTTGGGTCTTCTTGGACAATGAGAAGAGCTAAGGCCACGCCAGCCTTGTGCGGGTTGGCCGACTTGAAATACCTTTTAGAACATTAAGGAGAATACCCAGGTAAGCAGGTTCCCTCACGATGTTTTCCTTCACTGAAACAAGTAATAATTAATTTGTAATACGCACATGATTGAATGAAGTGAAGTATTAATACATAGTAACAGCAAATTAGCTTACAATCAACAGAGCGGTGGGTCAAACGAATTAACTCTATCCGACCGAACTCTCCCGTTTCTCAACCGTTACAAACAGCAACTGAGAAATAACAGTAGCAATCATCCACCCAAGTTCAGAACACACTTGACGTGGATTGATTGTATCGATTCGCCACAATACCCAGGTAGCTTTTAATTCCCCTATATTCAACAACTGTGCTGTTGGAATATTGTTGTTAATCTATCTGAAGTGATGATCAAAGGTTTCTGTCAGATTTTTTCATATTCTATAGCCATATATTTGTCATACTACGTACTAACTTTTATATTTCACCTGGGCCACTCCTAGATACGTTACATTAGGACATGGGTTATTCGAAATGAGTGTTATTTCCTTCTTCAAGGCTAACAAAGCTCGT
Organism: Megathymus violae; assembly: GCA_003671415.1. Classification (NCBI taxonomy): domain Eukaryota; kingdom Metazoa; phylum Arthropoda; class Insecta; order Lepidoptera; family Hesperiidae; genus Megathymus; species Megathymus violae. The sequence goes on along the minus strand of PDGT01000133.1, from coordinate 546,889 downwards.
AAAATCGCCCTGTGTTTACGCCTATGCGAGTCGTATTTATAGTGACCACTTACTCGTATCATTGGGTGAGTTGAAGTACGGCGTAATCTTGACTTTGCCTGTCTTTAGTACACAAAGAAGCTTTTTTTGTGTTAATAGCAACAAACGAGCGGACGAGCCACCTCATGGTAAATGATCACCGTTGCTCATGTAAATCAACAAAACCAAAGGTATCACTGATACGTTGTCGACCAGGAAATGAGAAGAAAGAAAGGAAAGAAAGTACTGGCTCTCAAGCCCCCAGCCGGAACACGAGTCGTTCGGCGGCTGACTCGAGCAGGAGGGTGGTAGCTAGCCAGGCAGGCTTCACGGAAAGATAATAATAGCTCGATAGCTACTTTTATGTTAAAAAAAAAAACTGAAAACGTTACTGGAAACTTTTGGCCAATACCTTTTCACTGCTCGTTACTTGTCAGGATTTTATACATCGAATTAAGTCACCCTTTTTTCCCCGAGGGCGAAGCCGGGGAAGTCGGGGATAACCCGCGCTTAGTGGCGCCTTCCGTATTAAATGTTTCGTTTGGTAGTTTTGTGTTATAGTAGGTGCACGATCTGAGTTCATAGTGCGAAATTATTGTTTATGAAATAGGTCATCTAACGGTTTTATCTATCTGTTTGTTTCCAAGAATGTGAGCGGGTCAATTCGGCAATAATAAATATACAATAAATTTGGAAGTTGCTTAACATCAGGTTGGACTCAGTACCTCGTCATTATGTTATCGGATTAGCATACTCGGAGTATGTTGCTCCGACGAGATAAAAGCAATTAAATCTTACGATTAAATATAATGCACTTGGTGATTAATTATAAACAGAAAAATATTTTATATTTGCAACACAGGTTCATTATTGACGAAGAGAAAATCCCGTAGCAGACGGACCCCTCCGACATACTCTCGAGTAAGTCATCTTCATTTTTCGACTGCATTACTGTGTCGTCGATACCGCATCGACCGCGACTTATTTGTTGCCTTTTAGTGTCATTTTGTGTTGGCATCAACTAAGTTTCCGTTCGCGTTTGAGTTGGTGGATACCTAACGGTGACAACGAAACCAGCTAGCGTTGACCCGGTGCGCTTCTCAGTCCTCTCGGACTGAGAGAAACCGGAGACCCGATCCCACTGCACTGGGCCTTCCCAGGGTGACGGTTAGTGGCTATTTCCGCTAGGGATAGTCACTGTTTTCGTAGTCTCGCTCATTCTATCTTTGTTTTTAGATTTTGTCGTTTCGTTCTCGAGTCTCTCCCTGCCGCGGCAGGGAGGATCGTTAGGAGGATGAATCCATCCGAGATAAGTCTCGTTCGTCGCATCCTCGGAGCCCTGACTGCGTTCCTCAAGGCGCCCCTCGATGAGGCCGCACTTATTCAAGCATTACAGACAGCACAGACTGACTCACCCGCGTCCCCTGACGCCCCTCAGGCCCATGACGTCGAGTTCTCCGACGCCCCAATCAATCTCGTCGCGTAAGCGTCCGATCGAGTCCGATGGCTCGCTAGTTTTATCCGACGATGGTACCGTCACGCCGTCGCAATCCGACGACCAGGCCTTTCAGCCGGTCGAGTCCAAGCGCACGAAGCGCCTAACCAAACGCGCCGCGAAAGCGTCCGCATAGGGAAAAACCTCCCTTCCTACCCAACCCATCCCGCTCATGTCCATCGAGACCAGCGCCCCGTCATCCTCATCCAAACAGTTCCCTCCTCCCAAACCTGCATCCCGATGCTCACCCGTCCCTCCCAAAATCAAGGCCCCGCCACCGGTATTTGTCCGGGACAAGTCTATGTGGCTTAAAGTCACTCAGCTGTGCGCAGACAGCAAAGTCTATTACACTCACGCCCAAGTAGTGGGCCAAACTGTAAAAGTAACTTCCCCGAGTACTGAGGTTTTCCGCGCCTTTACGAGGCTTCTCACCCTCAATAAAATCCCATATCACACCTCCGCTCTTCCGGAAGAGCGCAAGGTGCGAGCCGTTCTCCGCGGTGTCCCTTTCGAGCTTCCTAATGAAGCTATCCTCGCCGATCTAGTCGCCCAGGGTCATCCCGTGGAAGCTGTGCATAAAATGTACAGTAACACGGGTAGACAATACCCACTGGTTCTTGCCATCTTATCCAATACGCCCGAGTCCCGGAACATCTTCCGGGCCGACTTGACCATCTGTGATTTCTCTTTTATCAAAGTAGAGCCCCCGCATAGACGCGGCTTCCCCAGTCAATGCCATCGCTGCCAGCTGTACGGCCACGCAGCGGCGAACTGCTCCGCCAACCCCAGGTGCGTTAAGTGCCTGGAGCCCCACAGCACCAAAGAGTGCTCACGTACACGCGACTCAGAGTCGCCTCCGGCCTGCGTTCTCTGCGGCCAAGCCGGCCACCCGGCCAACTACCGCGGCTGCCCTCGTGCTCCCCGACCTAACCCACCCAGGACTGCCGCTTGGAAGTCCTGGAGAAATACCCAATCCGGCCCTCCGCCGAACACCGACGCGAACTTCCCTCCTCTGAGGACGCCTGTCGCACCGCGAAAACCCGAACACTTTAATTCGTGGAGACGTACCGACAAGACGACGACACCCGTAGCTGCTCCCCGACCCGCCCCGGCCGCCCCGCGCGTCCCAAAACAGGCAGAACCGCGCGTTAGCAACACCGCGCAAACAGAGGGCAATCCGTCCCTAGCCGACGACATGAAGCTCGTCTACGACGTCATCCGTAACGTCGACATCTCCGAGATCTCCGTCCTGGCTCGCAAAATACGGGCGGCATCAACACCGCAGCAGCGCCTTCTAGCGCTCGCTGAGCACAGCCATTTATTAACATCGTTATAATGGCTCTAGCACTTAGTGCGCCTTCTTGTCACTCCGGTCGTACCAAACCTAAGGGCATCTCGCTCATCTCATTTAACATTCGCGGTCTCCGTAACAACCTCGCTGAATTAAAGGAATTCGTTCGTAACAACGCCACAGACCTACTATTAGTCCAGGAAACGTTCCTTAAACCCGCCCACACCAAGGGCCTATCAATTCCCGCGTACAATTTCATACGTAACGACAGACAAGATAGAACTGACAGACGCCCCGGCGGCACCGTAAGCCGCGCAAGCGGTGGCACCGCCATTTACTTTAGGAAGTCGCTCCACTGTTCCCATATTGAGACTCCGACTCTCACGAACTTAGAAGCCACCATTTGCAAGCTAGGTATGACTGGGCATCCGTCCCTGATCATAGCCTCGGTTTATAATCCGGCGGAAAAACCGTTGTTAATTTCTGACTTAGAGGCCCTACTCTCACTAGGAGACTCGGTTATTTTATTCGGAGATCTTAACTCCAAACACACGGACTGGAAGTGCCAGTCGACCAACGCGAACGGTGCCATACTTAGACAATTCGTAGAAACAAGGGACATCGATGTCCTTTGTCCTTCCACCCCTACGCATTATCCGGATAACGCGCTCCACTCTCCGGGTATCATCGATTTCGCGTTAGTTAAAGGAATCGCGCTCAACTTAAGAGCGATCGAAACGCTCCACGACCTAGGTTCTGACCACCGGCCGGTCTCGCTCCAATTTGGGCCTTATGGCACCGAACCAATCACTTCTTCTAAAACCTTCACCAATTGGGAAGGATATAAAAAATCACTAGTATCAGGCCTCGATGCCGGCGGCTCACCACTGGCTACCATCAACTCCGAGTACTTCGTCAATACGGAAAAGATTGACTCAGCGGTCAACTCCCTAACACACTTAGTTCAAACATCTCTCCGAAACAACGAGCGCGTAGTCGAGGTGCCAAACCGAAAACTACCACTCGATGTTAGGAATCTTATCCAGGCAAAGAATGCGGCCCTTAGAAGGGCCGCACTCTACCCCACTCCAACATACAGGAGGCGTGCAAACGCTCTCCAGCGACGTGTTCGCTCCCGACTATCCGAAGTGAGGAACTCCAATTGGGACTCCCTCATGGAGGGAATCAAACCCTCCCATCAGGCGTTCTACAAGGTGGCGAAAGCCCTCCGCGTAGGCGCCCAACCTCTCACCCCGCCTTTATCGCGCCCCGATGGCAGTATCGCTTTCGAAGACGTCGATAAAGCCGAATGTTTCGCTGACAGCATTGCTTCTCAATGCACACCCAGCTCGCAACCATGCGCTCCTTCACACATAGATTCAGTAGAGGATGAGGTCCGTAAAAACAACTCACTCCCAGTCATCGCTGAGCCCATCGTCGTTTCCGTTGACGAAGTCCATGATATCATCCGGGGTCTTAAAACCCGCAAAGCACCAGGAGCCGACGGCATCTCTAACGTCGCGCTCAAACACTTCCCCGAGCAGGTTCTCTCTCTTTTAGTACTCATTTTCAATGCCTGCTTGTATCACTGCTTCTTTCCAACCGCTTGGAAGGAAGCAATAGTTATAGGTATTCCTAAACCCGGGAAACCGTTAAAATCACCGTCAAACCACCGACCCATCAGTCTCCTCAAGGCGATGGGAAAAGTATTCGAATGTGTTATACAGACAAGACTGAAGAACCTTCTCTTTCCAGTAGGCGGTCAACCATTAATAATCCCACATCAGTTCGGTTTCCGTGCCAAACATTCGTGCCCTCAGCAAATCCACCGTATAGTGGAATATATTCTAAGCGGTTTTTATCCTAAATGTAAACGTACAGTCGCGGTTTTCTTCGACGTTGCCAAAGCTTTCGACAAAGTTTGGCACGAAGGACTCCTTTTCAAACTTCATTACTTAGGTTTGCCTGATCGTGTTGTTCGATTGGTCGCTTCCTACCTTCAAAACCGTTCCTTTCGTTTTAGACACGAAGGTGTTCTCTCTTCCCCACGCCCGCTAGCGGCTGGGGTACCAAAGGGCTCGGTATTAGCCCCAATACTATTCTTAACGTACGTCAACGACATACCCATTCCAAAAAACGGCGTTCAACTATCGTTATTCGCAGATAACACCGCTCTTTATTATAAATCACGGGTAATAAATCATGTCCTCCCTAAACTACAACACTCAGTAGACGAGTTAGGGAAATAGTTCACCAAATGGCGAATCGAAGTCAACGCCGACAAAAGCACCGCGGTTTACTTCCATTTTAAACCCAGACACAGACACGACGAACCAAACATCCGACTGCTAGGCGCCCCTGTCCTGTGGAAAACCACAACCAAATACTTAGGAGTAACACTCGACTCCGGACTAACATTCAGACCACATATACGAAAAGTCACTAACTCCGCCAGATTTTATATGGGCCGACTCAACAATCTGTTGGGAAGGCATAGTAAGATGTCCCTCAGAAACAAGCAAACAAGCGAACGCTCTTTAAGGTTTGCATACGACCGGTGTTGTCATACGCCGCCCCTGTTTTCGCACACGCCGATCCCAAAATCCTTCATCCCATCCAAGTTGTCCAGAACATTTTTTGCAGGAGAGCAACCAACGCCCACTGGTGCGTGAGGAACGCCGACCTGCACTTCGATCTTCAGCTTCCGACAATCCAAAAATTCTTCAAAGATTATAGCACAACATTCTTTAAATCCTCAGAGGAACATAGTAATCCCCTTATCAGACAGGCAGCGGACTACACCGCCCCTAGTCTTTCAGGCCGCCAAATCCGGCGGCCAAGAAACGCTCTCACCAATCCCCCCGACAAGTTATCTTCTGACTTGGACCGCCGTCTGGCGGCCACAGTCAAGAATTCCAACAATATCAGTTAGTAGCGTCCTTAAGACGCCACATAGTCTCACCATTCGACAACACCTTCTGTGTTAGCAACAAGCGGACGCTCCCTCGGGAGTGCCGCCACCACCCCCCTCCCGCGCTTTTCCGGAGGGTAGCCCACTTACCATCTCTGGGCGCAAAAAAAAAAAAAAGTAAAAGTAAAATCTAAAACCGTATGATATATTAATGTCCATTTGTTAGTTCCAATTACCTGCAACTATTGTGTTTCATTGTGTATTATAGAAGAATACGAGGACGCGGACACGTTAATCGTCCATATATAAATGTTAATTCCCACGTTCAAAACTGTTCATAACGTGGAGCTTTTTATAGTCACATACTCATTCATGTTTTATTATATGTGAAAGGTAACATTTGTATTATTCACAAAATACGCAATCAAAATGTATTTTTAACTAAAACTTCAGGATAGGTCGTTGCACGAACAAATATTACAATATAGCATTTGCCCAAAAGCTACGAATAAATATGTCTCGAACTTGTATACTTTTTACCACTTTTTAACACATTTTTAATAGGATATTGAAGGGTAGTATGGTATACATGAATGTATTAATGACAAGGACGGAAAAATAACAGTTAAAACTTATTTAAAAGATGACCTGAGGAGTTTCTTTCGCCTCAATGTTAAAGCACCTTTTCAAAATGATAATAGACGAAAAAAATGACGTGCATAAAGTACTTAAATTATTAAACGATTTTAAATTTAATTTGAATGTTTCTTTACTCTTTAGGAGATTATTAGAGACAGCTGCGAGAAAATTATTTTAGCTGAAGGTTCAATGGTCTTGGAAAACCTACACACAGTCATCAGGTACGTGAATAAAGAGTAGGATAAATAAAAAGATTAAACATAACTTAATAATGTATCACGAAATTGCGGTGATTTTGGGATGTATCCACTACGATCCCGTGTATAATTTCGTTGGCGGGTGTGATGGCGCGAGCTACGTGTATAAAACATATATTTTATTTCCCCAAACTATTTGTTTGTGTGCACAAAGTTGTTCCCGTCATCGCCGGGCTATCATACTTGTAAATTACTGTAATAAAAGATATACTATTTAAACCGTTCGTGTCAAATAAGTTCCATATTTAGTGTCCGTGCAATGGTACATTACTAATCCAATTGCAAACTCAGGCTACTTGAAAAAACAGGCATCATCGCACAATAAGCACAAGATGGTAACTATCCGCATCATCTGGACCATTTGTCATTGGAAGATCAACAATACAAATGATTTCAATATAAGAATCATACTTTCCTTATGCTTCTATTCATCTCGTTGCCTTTTCTTTATTATCTTCTTTTTGTAGGTACATATTTAATTTCTTGTTTAATTTATCTTAGCAGAACCCTGTAAAGCAATCGACATCCAAAGATTGATGAATAAAATCATAAGTATAAGTAACACAAATTTGATATTTTAAAACATTTTTAAAGACCATATAAAGGGAGAGAAGGTTTACATTGCCTTACAAAGTTTTAATTTTATTTCGCAATTATAGCGAACAAAAATCGCATCGTTGTTCAATTTATGCAATTAAATTTGAAAAAAAAGAACAAATGTTTCCTACAACCCACCGTGAGGTAACCAAAATGAGTTGTAATGAACCCCTGAGTTTGTGGCTCACAGAAACAATAGACAATACAGGCATAAGTTAGGGTTGTGTTGCGCCGCGCTGAATATAACGAAAATGGATTGAGCCCATTTCATCACATATTGTAGTATTTACAATACTTACATGTTTTTATATCTAGTATTTTGGCACTCGCATAGTTTGTAACTCTTATAGTACTCCTTTGGTTAACTTCTTTTATAATTTTCTGTATCTTTTAACCATTTATTCTGTAATTTCTTTATATATTTTATTAGTTAAATGTTTTGTTATTGTTGTCAAATGTTTGACAAATGTTCTAAATTATCGTCATCATGATTACTTTTATTTTTAATTTGTATAATTTTTATCCTTTTTGTTTACGATCTTTATTAGGCTGAATATAAATTTTAAATTCATAAATAGAATATAATAAGAGAATTATTCCAGAAGATTCGACTTATAAAAGGCGAGCTGTGACGACTTGAACACTCTCTATCGGACTCTCTAACAGTCTCTAGCAGTCTCTCGCGTGTTGGTCACAACACTGGTAATTTGAAGGAGTCTCTCTCGCGTATGGGTCGCAACTCTTGGATATCGACACGAACAGTCTCACGAGTGACGTTACAATTACGATACGGAGCAGTCTCTCTCGCGTGTGGGTCGCAACAGTGGTTACTTGAAGGAGTCTCATGCTAAAAGTCTCTATCGGAACAGTGTCGCGGGTGTAGTCACAATTACGGAACGAGACAATCTACGCGTCTCGTGCGTATTAACGTACGCCTGGTAAAGGCGGTCTCCGTGCGCTGAACGCCGGGGACTCCGATCGTCTCGTGCGCCCTTAACGCACGCTCCAGTCGCCGAGGTCTCCGTGCGCTGAACGCCGGGGACTCCGGTAGTCTCGTGCGCCCTAAACGCACGCTCCAGTCGCCGAGGTCTTCATGCGCTGCCCGCCAGAGACCAAGTGACCTTCTCTTTAGTTTCTTAATCTTGTAACTACAGTATTTTAGTCATTGTAACCGCCAGGAAGTCTTAACTACATTAAATCTTCTTAAAATATCTACATCTTTAATTTTAACGTTAATATATATATATATATATATATATACTTCCATAATAACATAAACATATTGTATTTATATATTATCTCAGAAGCATAGAAAAATCCTTCATGAAATGTACGTGGGCTCGAACGGCTTGAATATACCATTAGTAAAAAACGTATTCATTTATGAGTTTGCTTAACCAATTATATGTACATAAAATTTGCGATTCCCTTTCAGCCGATGGTTTAAGGCTACGTGAATTAATGGTAACATTTAAAAAACCTAAAAAATAATGTATAAAACATTATAAATTCAATATGAATAGTGTATATATTACCCGTTAATTAAGTTTTTAATTGTATTTGATCATTGAGTGTCGTTAAATTTTGGCAAAGTACCACCAAAACAATATTAAATAACCTACAAATAGCACAAAACAAATACTTTACAGCTATATGTATACTCGTATATATATAAACCCAAGCATCTTTTCCGGCAATTGTTAACAGAACCGACAACACTAATATCAGTTTGGCCAAAATAAAATAATATTGTAAACGAAGCTCCCGCCGAGCTTAGCGAGCTCTTCCCTTACCTATTTTATATATAATGTAATATTCTCAAGCAAACTACTTGTTAGTTTTTTGACAATAAATGTCTAATTTAACCTTAAGTGCTTGGAAACAATTCCGTCGTAGACTATTTAACGCAACGATTCTAAACCAGAAATCTAGTGAAAAGTATTCAAAAAACGTCTAAAAAGACAACTTCCATGGCTCGGAGGTCAGTTTTACACAATAATGGCTTATTGTCCGCCCTTAGCACTCGTTATAACAATCGTTTGTTAAATTAAGCGGCCCCCGCGGGGCGCGGACGAAGGGTCCGTTTTGTTCTCAGACACTTTCAGACTTAGCTGGATATTTTTATATTAGTACTCGAGTCTCTGAAGAAGACAGTTCTCTTATTGCATTCTCACTTACACTTTTCGAGTTTCTAAAGTGTAATGAGTGCTCGCGTTGTTTAAAGTTGGGTTCAAGTTTAAAGCATTTAACGTGGAAGAGACGAGTTCAGCATACGGGTCATGTTCACGATTTAAACCACATCGTACAGGGTAAACCGTGACGTCACCGCCGGCTCCATGTGTTACACTCGCATACTACTTGCAGTTGATGGTTTTAGTCGTTCGAGTACTCTGTAAACAGCCACGATTGAACCTTTGATGCAGTGCGCTATTGAGATGTGACATCAGACTCTGAGGAAGACGTAGTCTTTTCAGGGTATACAATTGATTAAAGAACCAATTCTCAGTTATTTTATACAACATTATTACTTATTTCCTTGCCGAAGTAAACATATTACAACCTAGTGAATTAATATCTAAAGAAGCGTTTCAATTTATTAAGTCGAAAGAGCTAAAGAGATTTAAACCATAACTTTAAAAGTAATTTGGATTTGTTTCATTAAGTTAACCAATTTAAATTAAGTTTCAATTCGATAGAAGGCAACTGCAACAGTAGCTTTATTCGTGTAGTGTTATGGTTACTTCCTTGGTAAAAACATAAATATTGTACAATTAAAACTTTAAGGCAAACCTAATTTAAAATTGTCCGCGTTTTCTTAAAAATGATAATGTGCTTCGGGCGGAACTTTTTATTTGTTCGAAGTAATGACCATAAGTTTTTCAAAACATCTTATTTTACGCAAAGAAGAAAAGAAATCTTCATAATCAGCCAGTATCGCTACGGAAGTTTTGTAAACAATTTTAAAATTCACCAGAAAAGATTTATCGCAACTGTGGACACTCATTAAAATTTGGAATCGTTTTGATGACAGAAAACTGGGAGTTTCTTAATTAAAACAAATTTTCCTGCAAACACTAAGGGCTAGTTTAGGTCGTTTCTCGAGGTGGCAGGGGGCAGGCGAGAAGGCTGAGGGGTGAAACGGTGAGGATTGGAAAGAAGCTTTTAATTAATGTCGTTGTGAGATCCTTAATTGCAATCCGACGTCGCTTTAGGTACGTTACGAGCCCACGCCTGTCGCTGTCAAACGTCACGCCTGCACGGGAGCCTCCACAGAAGCGAAGGGAAAATTGTAAAAAGTAGAAAAATTGTTTTAAGCGATTGCATTCACTACATTCTAGCATTCATAGATGATGAATAGACTAAATTGATCCATGATTGAGAGCTTTCACCGGTGCAACAAATTCATTAATTGTTACGAACGTGTACTAAGTATAAATGATTTCGTGTATTATTTAAATATATTAAATACACAATGTAAAGACGTAATAAGATGCGCGCGAAAGTGAAATGTCCAAATACGGGTTGTATTAAATAAATAAATATTTGATGCTGTATTGTTAAAGCACGTTAAAAAATGTTTTGTGTGTTCTTGTGTTCTACTAGACTTCCAATCACGTTATCGAAGAACGCTGCTTCTTTTGAATACCTAATGGTTGTAACGTGGATCTTCATTTAACAAAAAATAATATTCTTCGTCTACATTTTGGAACCGAGAGTAAAATAAATCGCGTATTAATATAAAAGCAGCTCCTGATCTTGCAAAAATCTCATATAAAGTTGACCCTTGAAAGAGTGTAAAGGTTTGTACGGTGCGCTCTTCACACCTTGCCGCCGCGAATAAGCCCGTGTAATTAGGCTCACAAGAAAATTAACGCGAGACTTCGCTTAAAGGTATAAAATTAAAAAAAAACGCGTGAAACCGCACAGTGGCGAAGAAGGTTTAATTCTTTTATTTCGAAAATTATGCACTTAGTGCAAGACGCGTGTTGCGAGGCGGGCGCAACGGCGCGCGTGTGCATTTATTGCCTTTAAACTGTGAGTACAAAGTGCAAGTGTGAAATTATTTAGGTGTGTAACGCGATAGCGGCGGGGCGATGACCCGTTTGGTTATCAGAAACTTGTAGTACCTACGTACATGTATACAAACGTGTGATAATATCTTCGATATTCTACCGTGAAGCAACTTTGGCGGTTAGCAGCTGACCCGCTTGGAAAACCCTCTGTTACGTACATCCCACTCAACCATTAGCGTTGGCTTCCAACTCATTAGTGCCCATAGGAGCATGGCTGTCACTATAACTGAGGTAACTATCCCGTTGCATCAACGACCTCCGTATTTAGTCAGTTTTCAGGCCCATAAAGGCCTAATATTAACATTAACATTGGCTACATAACAACAATAATCCAGGTTGCCTACTTACGAATCATATAAAGCAAAGTAAGTAAACACTGTTTACCAACGCTTGCTACTACTATTGACGTTACAAATTATATCAGAAGCTTCTACATACTCATAATACCGTTAGGTAAAAAATTGCTAATGATAATACTATGCAGAAGCTTCCAAAAATATTATAAATTATACCAATAGGCAAAGGCTTTCAATTAATAGCGATACCGGTATACATACGCTTTCGTATAATATCGGTATGCAAAAGCTTCCAAAATCCGGTGAACACCATTGCGTACGGCGGTAACATAAACTAGATTTTTCAAATCAAACCAGTGCAGCTTATATTTTAATATTAATAGAATGTTACTTTACGTTTTAAAAGTGCCGTCGGTAAATGGACTATTTGTATTCAGGGCGGCGCGCCCCCATTCGCCTTGTTACTGTGGCGCCTCAAAATGTATAGTTTCTGGCGAAAACTCATCAGTTTTCTGAGTTTTTTTTTAGCCTGTAGAACAGACAAAAAGGCAGACGGGTCACCTGTTGGTAAATGGTCACCGTCGCTAATGGACATAGGATGACAACACCGGAGAAGTCACTAGTGCAACGCCGACTCTGGGAGAGAGCTCTTTTTTTGTAGAATTCCTTATCAGAGCGCTCGGGAAATACCTAAGAAGAAAGCTCGCGGAGAAAGACCGCGGAGGATGGCCACGAATCCAGTCGGTGACGATTAAGGAGAACTTCATTCTCCGGCGGGTAGTACGAAGATGGAAGGATGGCGTGGGCATCAAGTCGAATATTTCCTCTAAGCAGTATCCGCTGAAGGCTTAATGGGTCGAACCTGCCCGTGATTTTTTCTATGATTTGACGTTTTTGTACGGCGTCAAATTAATGGATTTGGTATATTTAATTTGGTAACGCGCGTGCCCAAGAGTGGAAGCAGTATTCCATAGGAAGCCTGACTTGTGCTTTGTAAGCAGATGTCTCTCAGTGTAGTGCTACTTCGACATGTTCTTTGTTATAGCAAACTCGGCTTAAACTTCCTGATGACGCCGGTAATGCACATAATTCAAGATACTTTGTAATGTAATGTAATTCCCAACGGTGTGGGTGGCAAACTAGAAGCCAGCCGGCCCGACGGAAACCATATTCGAGATCGCTGATCTGCTGGTGATCCTCTAGATACCCTATAATCTGCTTATTAATAACATGCTCCATCAACTTCGAAAGCAGAGAGGTTATCGCTATACACTTTGTCGTGTGAACCACGTAGTCGTCTAGATTATATAGTAGTGGAAGGGATAACAGACAAAAGTTTCTCCCGACAGCCTCGACTAGAGGCCATAATTCACGACTCCCAAGTGACAAGGTCCAAATGACGACCCAAGTAGTAGACAACCAGTTTCTCGCCAATTCTGTCCTCCCAAACAATCATTGTGCTGATCTAATAATTTCCCGAGTAAAATATTAGATGGCACCTAGTTAATTCATCAACTGAGAAATAAAGCTTGACAAAAAACCATTGAATTACCTAAACATTGAATCCATTCCATCGTTCATGCCATGAGCGCAAGTTTGTTGAAAATAAAAAAGTTATAAATATATTTTTACATTTAATCTATTTTTCGCCGTACGAACGAATACGTGATAATATCGAATATTTTCAGTTCACCATGTCGTAATTTTATTTTCAAAATTCAAAAGCTCGCTAAAAATATGAGTGTTACAATTTGAACTGTCGAAAGCTATCCATGTCCGTGTACACAACTAATTGGTTCCGCTGTTGATTTTCATTCGCGATATTTTCACACGAAAATAAAGTGCCAATAAAGGTTCGATCGCAGTAGTGACAGTTAATTGACGCCTCCGTCGAGCGATGACAGTACAAGGTGTTCGCAAGCGACCGACTACAGCCGCCATTATGAAACGACACGTAAAAATACGTTTTTTTTGCTTGCTACGAACGCAAAAGCGGCAGAATTTGCATACTGGAAAGGCCCTTGCGCCGAAATTTTGCAAGAATAAGTGTTACAGACTTATTTTCTTCGTAGGTAAGTAGTGAACAGGTGCAGTCGTCGAAACATCACAAACAAGCTAGTTAAAGAACCTGTTGCCACCGCCCAGTGCCATGGACATCCACTGCATCATGTCCTGAAACGTTGGGAACGCGTTCCAATCGAGAGGAAAAGATGACCAATGCAAATTCCCGACTATAGCTCATTAATACTTAGAACCAACCTACAACAAAATAATAGCAAACATATGCTGAAATCTAATTATGTCACTTGGAAAATAATTTTGTTATTGACAGTTATAAAATACAACCGACTCAAGAGCAAATGACTCATTCCAACGATACCTACCTACTAACAATTACTTTATATGCATATGTAATATGGATATGGTTTTTAAACATCACCGTGAAACAAAAATAATTTATTTTATTTTTACTAGGGTTAATGACAAGTATTTTACTCTTTGAGCAATTATAAATATACCCTGTATATCTGCGTTCAATTTCTCCATGGCAGTCTTTGTTTATGACGCTTTAAAAGATATGTACACTTGCAGATCATAAACGTAGAGGTGATTTTACAATTTTTGATATTGTTCACGATATCTGCAGTATATAGAATAAAAAGTAATGGGCCAAGTATAGAACCCTGTGGCACTCCTCTTTTTATTTCTTTTGTTAGGTTAGGTTGTTAGCCTAAATCCGCTAATTTTCTGTTCCAGCACTACGCATTGTGATCGATATTGGAAGTATCTGTCATGCCATTGAATTGCCTCTACACTGAGACCATAATACGAAAGCTTGGATAGAAGTAGGGATATATTTATACAATCAAATGTTCGAGTGTAGTCTAGGAGTAGCAGAATAGTAATTTCCCCTGCATTTTTGGCTGCTAGTATATCATCCACTACATTCATCATAATAGAACTTCGCATCTTTCTAAATGCAGAGTGATTTTTGGGTAAGATATACAACTTCATATCATTTCGAAACTGGCTCCATACGAGTTTCTCTTAAATTTTTGAGATATTAGAGAGAATGCTGATAGGTCTTATTTCTTTTAGTTCCGTGAGATTGTCATTCTTTGGCAGTGGTTGGACGAGGGCATCTTGCCATATACCAGGAAACGTGCATGTGCATTAAAAGAACAGTTAATGATGGCTGTAATTGTTTTATTATCATAATAAGTTTACTAACTTCTCCCGCGGATACACATTTAAAGGTAAAAGACGCTGAACAGAATCTGTGGAATTCATAGTACGTCAAATATGAAAGAATTTTTTGCATGACCTTGACACCTGTATAAAATAATCATTTATTTTGTCAGCATCATATGAATTATATCTTTTTTTTTCATGTAAATAGGCGACAAACGAGCAGACGAGCCACCTGATGGTAGGTGGTCACCGTCGCCCATAGACATTAGTAACACCAAAGGCATAACTAATGCGTTGTCCACCAATAAATAAGAAGAAAGAAAGCTCTCAAGCCCCCAGTCGTTTGATGGCTGACTCGAGCTGGAGGGTCGTAACTAACCAGGCAATCTTTACGGAAAGACACCAGTAATAATATTAATGGTTTAATAATAATATTGAAAATATAATCCTTACGCAAAGCCCTACCACGTTGCATGCAGGCAGGCTTCTGTCGCCTCTTACGACACCCTGGATTGGAATTAGTATTCTAGGCTGCAAATTTTTTCTCTACAGTAGTTTTTGTAATACCTAAAATATTTTTAGTTATATCTTTTTAGCAAAATATGATAATTTAACTTGCAATTTTCCAAAACACTAAACACAGCACAAATCTTATGTAACCGTTGATTTAATATTTATATTTGATTCATATTTATAAGACAATGTCGTTAAAGTACGTTTGGAATTTAAGAATAATAACACAATCCGATCAGAAATTAAGACAAAATGAAATAAAAAATATACCAATCTAAAAACCTTAGTTTTTTGTGTCGGTTAAATATAACATTTTTATTTGTATTGTAGCTCAGAAATTACACTCCAGTATAAAAATGTATAAACAACAGCACGTTTCCAAATCGTACCATGCTAATACTAACCCAATTAAGTATAATCGGACATATTAAAAAGTGATTGTTGTTTATGTACAAATTTTAATTCAAAATTGAAATTTAAACTGTCGATTGGGAAACAGTTTGTGTACACATCTAATTGACTCAACTGTCCCGGCTCTGTTTGGGCGTTTGAGCGGATTTGCGTCGAGTTTGAATTGGAAATGGCTCCAATTATACTGTTCATTTAATTTCAATGTTTTAGCTTTTGTTATACCGTGACTCGGATAGTATTTGTATTTGATCAATGAAGTTGAAGCTAGTACTGGCAAATTAATATGTGGAAATTTTGGAAATTGTGGCCTCGACAATATGGTATAAAACGATAAGTAAACACTGAAATTAGAAAAATATTTCATGGAGAACACGACTTTGACAATTGGGAAAATACTTTACTAAATATTGATTAATACTAGTATTTATTGAAGAATTAAATTACTTGAATATAAAATCATTACGCCTTCATTCTAATAAATTTATTCACGACCTGAAAATGTTACTCACAGTTAAATATATAAACAAGATGTCTGACAAGCGTTCCTTTTGTACAATCAGATTGCAGAGATAATCTCAAGCCTTTTTCCATATTGTATATGTTGGAATCACACTGACTATTGAGTACAGGATGGATATGCTGAGTGCAACCGGTGACCGTCGCTACATATTTTTGTGGCATTATTACTTCTAGCTCCTTAAATCATCATTTCCCGGCCCTCGTCCCAATCACTTGGGGTCGGCTCTGTGTCAGCGGTGTGTGCTTTTCTTCTATACTGTTTTTCGTCATCTCAGTGCACACGTCCTTAATCTTCATATCGCCTTCCACACAGTTCATCCATCTCTTCTTCGGTCTTCGCCTTACCTTATATCCATCCACTTCCATTTTCTAGCTCCTTAAATCATTCAACTAAAAACCTTTTCAAACAACCACAATACAATACAAATAATAAATATAGTATTCGTCTAGTTCAAAAGACCTTTCAAAAACTTAGACGCATAGATAAACAGACACTACGAGTAAAATTCTAACAACTATTGTTTTGGGTTCTATTGTGTTAATAAAGGCCCCTTATAATGGCTTTTCTCGTATATTCCTCACGTACAGAAAGCGATCAGTTAGATTTGTATTATTAACTAGCAAACTGCCGTCGCTTCGCTTCAGGAGAACTACGCCTTACATTATTTTAAATTAATTCATAACCTTTTTATTTACGGACGTATTGCGATGAAACAAACTTTAAATATTAAGTGATGCTTACTGAAATACATTAGTAAAAATCAGAACGAAATCGATTAAGCAGCTTCTGAGATTAGCGGGAACAGACAAAAAACTAACTAACAACTATTGTTTTGTGTTCTATTGCGTTAATAACGGCCCGTAATAATGTTTTTTCTCATATATCGTTCATGTACAAAAAGCGATCAGTTAGAATTTTATTATATATCAACGAATTCCAAGTTTCCTTACAGGCTGCCGTACTTGTGCGTCAACAAAACTCGTTCCCCGCGATTTTTAATGTAACGTTGAAACTGCGGTCGCATTACACCCTTATTCGTTCAACTTCGTTTCTGTAAGTAGGTAACAGGAGTCGAGCATCGTGAGGTGTGAACTAATACACACACATCGCGCCTCCCGCCGCAGTGTGACGTTACCGATCAATTGCAGCCCACCGTCACTGTGCACCTGCCGTCACCCGCCGTCACTTGTTGACGCGGGCTCGGCTCTATATGATGGTTATTCACGATGCCCAAGTACATCTATACTAATAATAAAATTCAAACTGATCGCTTTTTGTACATTAACGATATATGAGAAAAAACATTATTACGCGCCATTATTAACGCAATAGAACGCAAAACAATAGTTGTTAGAATTTTCGTTTGTTTGTCTGTGCGTTTATTCGCGCTAATATCAGAAACGGCTTAACCGATTTTGTTCTGGTTTTCACTAACGCATTGCAGTAGGCACTACACGCACTTAACACTTAAAGTTTGTTTAATTGCAATTCGTCCATAAATAAAAAAGTAATAAATTAATTTAAAATAATGTAAGGCGTAGTTCTCCTGAAGCGAAGCGAGGGCAGTTCGCTACTCATTAAACAAAACCTTATTTATGAACTTAATGACGGATCATCAAACCATGAGATGAATCAATCTGACTGCTTGGTCATTTGCATTTTCACCGTATACACACCTGTCTCTGGGCAGATCACTACGGATTATATTGATTGAAAGTTATTCATGAAGTAAAGTAACGTCGAATATGCTTCATGTCATGCATGAACTTCACATGATATTGTCGTCAGACCCTTCTTCTCAATAGTTCCGTCTCGCCAGAGTTGTCGTGGTCATGTAGCGCGTTACACTTGTCAGAGAACTCGGGCATGGAATCCGTATTCCGAATCTTCAGCTAAGCGCACCTCGATCTTACGCTGTTATTTGCATACAGAACACTTCGACGGTTATCTAACAATTACATGTAGCGCTCTGAGATTGATCTCCGGCTTTATATGACTGATAAAGTTTATCACTGGTTCTGTGGTGATGCGACATAACTGTATGTGTACACGCATCAGTTCCTACTTGGTGTGTAGTCAACGTCGCTATAAAACTTGTCTATCTGCTTGTTGCCTGGATATCGAATGCTGCTTTTAAAAGGACTGTTTGAGCTTAATTTCAAAAGGATTGAGGTAGGTAGTCAAGTAGGCAAAGACTTTCGTACGTTCGAGTACGGTGTACAAAGGTAAATGACTTCGAAGAGAAGCGATTGATGTGAAGAGTTTATACGAGCATTAATATTTTTAAGTATCGTCATATTGGTATGTGGTATATTTATTTGTGGGTGCATTAGTACAGTGCCACGGTCGGTGGCACGAGCCGGTGACAGCTAGGTGTGAACGGGTCGCCGCCGCCGGTGTCGACTTCCCGATAAATTACACCCTTGCAATTTATTGCTTTTTTGCTGTCACCCACCTATCGCCGTCTGGTTTCATACAAATATAAGTTTTGGAATAGCTTAAGCCCAGTATAAGCCGTATCCACCATTGCTGAATGGTGGAAGTGAATTTAAGTTCATTGCCGGATTAAAAAAATCTTGTAAAGTATCAAAAATATATTTAATATAATTATGAATTTATAATTGTATATTAGTAATACATATGAAGAGACGATAAAACCACAAATCCAATGTGGTGATCTTAGTGAAAATATTTGTTGATGAAATTATCTTTATTTTATCTTTATTAGTAGTACGAGTACGTACCTAAACGTCCACATGATCACACCGTGTCGCGCCGGTGCCGCGCAAAAATTTCCTATGTCGCGGTCAGCATGGAGGAACAAACAAATGAGACATCACCATATATATATATATGTTATAAACGCTTGCCATGGAGTTGAACCCGGTTCTCCACACTCTACACTACCAATCGGTTACAAAGTGGTTTAATTGTCATCGTTTCTTAACGTGTACCAAAAACTTTATTTTATTTTATATTTAGGATTTATAGAAGCCGGTGAAAATTTTCATTAAAGATTGAATTACATTCATACAGGAGTCCTTCAAATCTTATAATAAGATATTTTTTTACATGTAATTTTATAATTTTTTGAGTCGAATTTTGGTCAAACCCAGTAGTTTGCAAAACATTACACAAAGCGAACAAAAACAAGGGGGGTTCAAACGAAAACTCTTCACATAATTCCTGCACAGGCAACCCTGGCCTCTTAGCGGTCGAGAAGTGAAAGGGTTGGGGCGAGCCCGAGAGTTTGACATGCCCGGTGAAGTTCTCGACTTACGTGAACGTTTTGCAACATTAAAGCAAAAAATACTTTTTATATTAATTTCATAATCAGGCAGTAAATCATGAACTTATTTTCATGTCTATTGTTTAAAACTTTGTACTGTTTACGTAGACAGGCCGTCACCTCTCCTTCTAAATCTGTCGTAAAGTAAGTCGCTTCAACTGCTTTATATCACAATTTGTAACGTTGAGCCTGCAATAAACCTGACTGTATTTACGGTACACTGAATTTAGGGAGAGATCAGATTACAGTGTCTAGAATCATAGTAATCTTTGAGTAGACTCTTTCATTGAAACAGGCGCGTAGCGTTCAGAGATAATGTAAGTTTCGTGTCACAAAATGTTAAAAATGTTCCCTTCCCCCCACCTCCTTTTTATGTACTTGACTCAATAAACGTATTAGAAGTATAAACTTCTATTAGTTGAGAAGTAGAAGAGGGGACAGAACTTGAATTCACACTGAAAACGATGTCCATGCTATTTTTCGGACTAGGTTTCTATCTTCTGCGAACTATATATTTTATTTATTTTGTGTAATAAACGATATACTTACTGTATTTTATTTATTTTGTTTCTATTTTTTTTGTCGCTTTGTTTTTTGTTGTCGCTGTCGTTAACTTGTACATACATTTTCACATAAGATGTTCCGCTCTACAGAAGCATGTCATCAACCGACAGTTTAAGATTACTTGTCTACAAACGTTAGAAATATGTTAAAAGGAGAGCCTTCGATTGTAATATGAAAATATTTTCTTTCTGAAGTGTAACACGCTTCAGAATACTTATTTTAGAACGGTATTAAAATACTAATATTTTAAAATATAAAAGGTTTAACATTAATCTTTTTAATATTAACTGAATATGTAGTTCATTTCATTAAAAGTGATTTTTAAATATCAATATCTGTACCAAATAAAGTTCATCTCTAATCCGTATACCTATGAAAATTTGAATTTCACAAAAACATACATATATTTGGAGCGCACCCCAAACAGTAATAAACTCCTAGCGGACCCGAAACCTTCGCACATGGTGGTCCTGGCCGCCGTTGCCATGGCGACGGGGTCAACGACCCACGCACCGCCACCACCACCTTCATGAGGATTTCCCATCGTGCAACCCCATCATGGCTACATATTTAATTTTTCAGGTCAGAAACATCATGGGGAATGTAATGACACAGCTGATAGAGAACTATATAAGCTTTCTACTATAGTACCTACCTACCTACCTCTAACTCTACGCACATCGATTATCTTTTAATTACGGTACAGTAATACACATACGACATAATGAGCTAAAACCAATGTTACTAATGTTAACATTAGACATTCAACACGAAAACAAGTTTCGTGTTTAAATCACTAAATAGATGTCAATCAGTGTTAAGGTTCAACTATTTCTAAAACAGACACGTGTGTACTTTCTAACACCTATGTACATATGGATACACGTTGAAACACTTACCACGTAAACAAATTTGACCTTAACTAGAGCGAAGCACGAACCACTTAATTTTCTTAATAATCAGTATCTAACCTCCTAAACTACTTAACAGTTAGCTAACTACGACTGGACTATTTTTTGTTAATATTACTCAACTACTCTCGTATACAAACGAAGGCCGCAGTAGAACTTCTTACGCGCGCTACTAAATCTCTTTACACTTCGCTAAATTCACATAAACTTCACACCTAACTTCGCTAGACTTTCCGTTTTCAAATATCGAGTGTCACATTTCGAAAACAACACAAAATGAAGAGGAAAAGCAACAAAAACATTCGCGTGCCGGTACATGTCAACGAATGCGGCCGGACGGCAATGTTACCAACGTGTATAGAAACAAGCAGCCGGCTCACTGCACAAACATACATTTAATGCGATACAAACCCTTACCATCGAGAATATACCACCCTTCTCGCCTCCGTGACCGGCACAGCTAACGTGGTGTGATGTACTTTCGAATACGATTTTCAAATACTGCCGCGGAAAACTGGCTTTTCTACTCTAGATGTAAATGCCAATTTCCTTTCTACCACTTTTGCGCGAATCAATTTCGACTCTCACGCGAACGGGTAAAAGTCACATTCGATCGCATCGAACGTTCAGACAATGCGCCACGCAATGACGTTTCGACCGTGAAAGATAGAGATATAATTTTCAATGGGGGCGAGGGAGAAGATAGATCCCGAGGGAAGGTAATACTAGGGGTGCATTTGCACGTCTGAAAGAAACGTTAGGCGACCCATAAGGAATCGATCTTGAAGACGTTATGCTAAAACATAGCAAATATTTTCGGGAATCCCCTCCGGCAAGCCACTTCTGGTTATTACATTTTTCATATAAAGTTAATGAGATGTTAACAAAATTACGATCTAACGGCCAAACCCTTAAAATTTAACGATAATGTGATATTGTTTAATATAAATATACATTAATGAACTATCTGATCTATAAACTATCCGATGATGCACCCCACTGAACAATGGACGTAATCCCGACGTCATTTGTACATGGTCTTAGTGTCTCTGAACAGCCTGGCTAGATAACATCCTTCCTTTTTTTTTTAATTTTCTCTGTAATATACTAGCATGTCTATTACTACCTTTCCTTCAGGAAACAACCGTGAAATGTGTAAACGTGTACGGCTGGAGTGTTGTATGGCCGGTCACCGAGCGGGCTCTCCGCTACCTCGATGGCCAACGGACTTGACGGAGATGCGGGTATTATTATGGATATCCACGGACCGTCCGTGGTTACCGTGATGTAGTAGGTCTGATAGTAGTGGTTACCACCGGGTAACCAAAAATCAAAATGACGGTTCTTACAGCAAGGTTCCAAAGTTGACACGTGAGTTACCTATTGGAACTTTTAAGCGACGCGTTAAAGTACAGCTTTTCGGTAAAGGATGTTATGGTACAGATGAATATATTATGCCAAGGACGCCTGGAAATAATAGTGTAGTAACCAGTTCCGCGCAGGTTTAAGCTTAAGCTTTTTAAGTTAAAGCTTAAATTTAAGCTTTTGTAATTACAATGTGTTGTTTTAAAAGATGTGCTGTGGAGTTTCTCTCAGCGTTTCTTCTCCTAAATGTTAAAACGCCTTTTCGAAACTGTAGGAGAAGCAAAAATGACGTGCATAAGTGTGTTTACAGAATACCTATATAATTAAATGATTTCGAATTTGAATTTGTTGTTTATTAATATGAAAAGTACATTGACACTAAATTAGTCTAGTATTAGGTGTGATGGCGATACATAAACGGTACAAACAATGTTTAATGAAATACAATTTAACCCTTAAAAACAATCCTTCGAAAACTAACGACTCTAAAAGGGAATCACTAAAACTGTAAAATTCAAGTCCTCAGTAAAAGACCCATGCCTATCGTATCGGCTGTTGACACGAAATCCGTAAAGCTACTGTAAAGACTCGTTTACGTGATCCCATGCGCCGTTAATAGATCTGTGCTTCTAAAGATCTTATTGAAAGTGGTTAAACGAAATAATTTTTAAGTACCAAAATAGAATTCATATCAGTATGGCTTCTTAAAATGTTACGTTAAAAATATAATAGGCATACCATGGACTATTAAATAAAATTAATATTTGTATGACGGAAAAAAATATCTATTATTATTTGAAAATTATTTGATTACTGATAAGTAAATTTTTAATACTAATACTAGCTCATTTAACTGTTTGAAGTAGCATTTTTTGTTAATGTATGAGGATGTCACAAAATTAATGGACACCAACCCAAAAAAAACTTACAGACACACACACAAACAATGCACGGGTATATTGCTACTGCTGACATGGCTTGAACCGTATGCCAACCTATATACGTAACTATACACCGACCCATCTAACTGTAGAACTTCAGAAATATTAACCAAAATTTTAAATATTACTCAAAGGTAATATCAATAGAAACTGGGCTAGAAGGTAAAGGCGGATTAAAGGATTTTTTAATGTGTTTATTGCTTTCTTAAAGATTTTATTCAGGTATTCAAAACAATTTTAACATAAATCCGTAAAGTGCATCATGAACTCAAGGTCGCGTACGATGCTGCGCAGTCGTCGAATCCCGGGCCAGTGCAGTGTTTGCTCGCAGCAAAGGGAATCGCTGATGACGCGCCGCGACCCCGTGACGCCGTGACGCGCGGATTGGTTCTGTTGAGCACTCTTTAACATGTAACGCCATTCACAGGCAGACGGTGTTGGCGTGTTTGTCTTGGATTTTTAGGTCATAGTGATTGAAGATTCTTTTGAATTTTGTCATCTTGGTAAAACAGCGGTCGCTTATGCACACATACAAGCTTTTCAGATCGATAAACAGAAGTTTCTTAATACATCTGCGTTATCAGTTCAGTGGCGTCGATCTAGCTGGAGATGTAGTCCGCATCTTCATGGGCGTATTTAGGAAAACAATTTAAGACAACTGAACTTAGAATCCTTAAGTTTTGGAAAGAACAAAAGTCACGGTCCGAAGTTACGAATTGACTATACAAGGCTATGTATAGTAAGCTGGAGATGTCACTACACCAGTATCGAGTCAGCTGAGCACATCTTTCTTATATTTGACAACTTCGATTATAATCTGTAGGCTAAATATAATTTTCCGAAATTACTGAACGGCCAATCAGTTTTCAATCTTATGATGAGTGTAGTCAAATATATCATCTAAAAACATTCGCGCGATCTTTCTCTTTGAAAAAAATTCGCTGTAATCTCACGACCGGCTCGTTCATTTGGAATATTGAATTATCGACCTGTACAAAGAATCTTATGCTTACTTCACAAGGAAATATGTAACGTGGATAATGTACAAACACCTTAAAAATGTATTAAGAAGAATACTATAATTGGGCCAAATCTATACAGATACAACCAAATATAATTACACATTAATTACGAAAAACAAAGAATATACAAACCTAATCGTACCTAAAACTCACTCACAGTTTGTTATGGCGCTTGTCGTACATGACGTTAACAACAAAAGCTCTAATGCTGACACACAATACCAAGAAACTAATTTATTTAGAGATGCTTGTAACATTACTACTACAGGAAAAGCTTATGCTTGTTTAACATTTACAAGCTTTTAAAAAATATGTTTTAATTTGGCACCATTTCATTTGTCTTGGAAACTCGATTTTTTTATGTTACAGATATACATTATGTTGATTGCAGAGATAACAACACTCGATAAATTCCTTTTACGACGTGATACCACTCGTAGTTAATTACAAAACACAAAGGCTCGGTTCCAATTTCGGTGCTTACGTTGGCACAATTTCAGAAAGACTCGAAAAAGTATCCGACAAGCTGATCGAGCCGCAATCAAACACAATCCAGTTCCGTTTGAAAACAAATCAGAATCCGTTCGGTGATCGTTTGAAATGGTAATTTAAAAGTGGTGGGGGCTTTGCGAGGGTGGCAGTACAAAGGTCTGTGAGAGCTAATTACTACGTCACCGAGCGGTGGAATCCGTTTCAGACTTTGAAAAGATTCAGGCTAATTATGAACATGTATCTTGGTAGGAGCGGGGTCCTCGTACGTAATTATGTCTCTAAGAATACAAACGTTACTTTTGAGTTTTATATCCTTTGATTTCGGCGAACCTCGCAAAATAACCACCTTATGATCTGGTGAAGTTTACAAGGAGTTTGTACGCTCTGTATTGAAGTCACGCGTGTCACGATTGAAAGTTGATTCAAATATTTGAAGAATATAACTACAGATGAAATAGCTTGGAACGCGTCAATAATTTTGTTTGAATATAATGAGTAATTCATAATCAACCCTTAGAAGTCATAATACATCTGTGATAGACATCGACGAGCACAGAGTACTTTTCATGTCGGTTGCAGCAAAATATTTATGACACGAGCATATAGTGATCACTTGGTGACAGATTTATAAATAGAACTTATTTATTGAATGCTCTCTTTGAATGACCGAACATAAAAGCGAGTATAACCCTGTTTAAGACATCAATAAAACTTTAGCGAAAGTTGCGTTACAAAGTGATAGGCCGCCTATAGAAAGCTCCGGCTCTAGTCAATTTTATTTGACGGCCTCGTTCAAAACAAACTAAAGTCCCTCGCGTTTGAGGTCGCTAGTACCCTCCTTCAAGGATTGCAGAACCGCAATACGTTAAACACATTTCACGTTTAATGTTTAATTAAAACGATTAACTCATTTTAATTGCACTATCAGACGGCCAGAGAACAGAGGTTTCCTTGTTATTTTATTGGTCAGCACCGCATCGGTGACCCCTGGCGTTACATACGTGAATTTGTCGCGGTAACCCCATCCCGTTGACTGATGGCACTGTAAAAATCTTTACAGTTGTAACAAAACTACAAATATCTGAGGATATGTGATGTAAATCGTTTTGATATACATTATGGTCCATATGTGTTTAAACTAAATAGATTTGGTTAAGTTAAGTTTGGATACCTAGATTTCGAAAAATCCAAATGAGAAATTTGTATTAGAAAAAGTATACATAAATTGCCGCGCCTGCCAGTACCTGCTAGGCAATGTTTGCATTGCTCGTGAAGTAACTTAGTTGCACTAATGCACGATTTATATTTTAACCACTGTCAAATAACTGCGTTCACTCTCTCTCTCTGTCTGTCTGTGCTTTTATGGTGGTTAAAGCTTTCTCCAAAAAGCTTAATTTATTGACAACGGTAACAGTTTTTTTTCCTACCCTTACGTCCTAGAGCAGTACACAATGAAAGGTCATAACAAGCACCCTCGTTTTCAATTTTACCTTAAATTATTTTAACGGGTTATGGTTGCGGAGTTGATGAACCAGTTAACAACTATATTCGCGCTTCCTTCTTGGCCGGCAGCCGGAGGTGACGCACCTACTATTATGGACACCCATGGGCACTTGGATCACCTTCCTTACACGACTTAGTTTAGTAGATAATATCTTTTTCGCCGCACTAATCAGTGCACTTCTGCGACAGAGTTTTCGAATGACGAATAGATTAGGTTGTAAGTGGGCAGTCGGAACGGCACAATCAAAGCGCGGCGTAGATCAAAGGCGCGATGATGGCTTTTAAGCGGGAGGGGCGCGACTTATGTAAGTGGTTAGGGCGAATTGTTGCGTACACTCGTTTTTGTTTCGTCTCCTTGTCTCGTGAAAGTCGCTTGTACTGTCGCGCGACGAGCACCGGTCTCACGGACACGGCGGGCAACAGCCTCTGGAAGACAGGGAAATTAAGTTCGCTGATATTTTGTAAACGAACTTAAAACGGTAACGTAGAAGAAGAGAATGACAAAAAATTCGTGCACATTAAATATTACTACATATATATATTGTTGCGGACGTATTTTATTATTGGACCTGATTGTTGATATGATATTGTTAGTAAGACATTTTCCGTAATTAATATTCATGCTTACAATAATTTTAAATGATACATCCGTTATATATATTTTATACGATTACGTTTGTAGTAATGCTTACATGGTAGTCCTAAATACTATCCAAATCTGATGACATAGAATACATCCAACTTGTCCTGAAGATCCATGATGATCGTGAGCGATATAATATCACCATAACTATTTCACCCTCATTAGATCAGTAAGCAGTAGCGTTTTCACAGAGATCCATAACAAATATAATCAATATCATCATAAAATCAAATGTAGTGTATACTTTGCATCTACTTAAATTGAATCTATTTAACTGAAATACATAATCTAACTTTCCAAATTTAGCGTTTGCTTAAATAAGTATCACTCAATGCCATATGCCATATGCAAAAAATATTTTTGAATATCAAAACTGCTTAACGAAGGACTACCTTTATTAAAAGGTAAAGCGCAGGGAGCCTTTTACCGCGGAACACGCTTTTTAAAACTTTCCTTAAGCTTTTAACATAATCTACCGAACAACGCGCTCGCAATAAAACAACCGAACACTCGAACATGTTCACGAGCCGGAGCAGACCGTCCAGGTCGGGTCATTGCGAACTGCGTCTGCTCACACCTTTGACTAAATGCACGGGTACCTACAGAGAGACCAGGTATAATCGTCGTTCGAAAACTCCCCCGACGCGAAGAAAATTGAAATGTGATCAAAATTACCAATATAAAATTTTGATATTACCGTTATTGACTTAATAGATATAAAATCCAATGTATTTAGCTAATCAATCCTGAAAGCGGTATTGTATTTTTTCTGTGCAAAATTTTTCGCTTAAAATTCTTTATTTTAAGACATATATATACTTTGACAAATGTGAAATTGGCCGTGTAATGTAAAAAAAGTAATTTGTAGTCTGTTTCTGTCTACCAGTTTAAACAAATCTACCTACATACAACGCATCTTTAGGAAATGTTTCAGAATCTAGCG
Organism: Megathymus violae; assembly: GCA_003671415.1. Lineage (NCBI taxonomy): Eukaryota > Metazoa > Arthropoda > Insecta > Lepidoptera > Hesperiidae > Megathymus > Megathymus violae. The sequence goes on along the minus strand of PDGT01000133.1, from coordinate 519,003 downwards.
CCATCCATTACAGAGAACCACGGTCTTCTAGTGATGGCAGAGTTTATCCACCTAATATTAATTTGATTTCCTTATTTTAAAATAAACTGTATTTATAAATATTAATAAGACTTCAAGAAGGTCGTTTGTTACAGCTTATCTAAAAATCCCTAGCGCATTTTAGATTGCACACAAGAACCAAAATCAACCTGGTGTTGGTCTTGAAGCGTAGTATACTGAAAATACATGATCAAACTAAATTGAATCATTCAGGTTGAATTAGAAAGTTAATTTTTTGATTCATTAAATTGACGGGAGCGCAGTAATTTAGGAAATGGTATAGAATTCGAGAGTACAGCAAACGAATGGTGGAATGATTAAAGTGGCTGTGCGAAGTTAACGTAAAATTGTGCGCTGCTTTATTATACGCACAAAAAAACATAACCAAAATAGCTTTGATAGCTTTGATGTGAAATAAAAAATTCAATTCCGCATCTGCATTAAAGACCCACCAAACGGTGCTTCACCAACTTTTTGTGTAATAGTTTTTATTCACCAAAACCTACCACACACTGTAAAAAATGAGACGAAAAATTCAAAGGTACCAATCCACTTTCGACAAAAAGCAAACTTTTTTCCAATGTACGTTTTGATTGAAACATAACGTGAGCATGTGGGAGCGCTTTAAAATTTTAAAATCCGAATTTTGGCTCGAGCTTGAATCCAATCGCCAGTGTTGCCAGCTGCGTCAGAACGCGTAGGACACTTTAAGCATTTATCGGTTTCGATGTATGATATGACGATTAGTTAAAGCAGTCAGATTTTTTTTATAAGTATGTCTAAACGAAAGCTTTGTTTTTTTTTAATTCACAAACGTTCTAAATATTTTACACTCAAAGCCAATGGAAATATCCGTTGCTAGAGTATTAAAATTTGAAAAAAATATTATATTACGCAGATCGTTTCGGAATTTAATTAATAAATCCCGTAATTTATCAAAGCCCACGTGGCCACAATCACTCTCGCCAAGTCGAGACGCAGTCGTTGAACTTCGATCCTGAATTGTTCTTTTGGTGTCTGCAATTTTTCAGGCTCGATTAATCTATGGAATCGCATCGACGGAAGCTCACGCCCCGCTGGACGTCTCCAAGTGTCGTGTCGTGTAGACATTCTTCTTGTACAAAACAATGATCGTAACAACGATTTTTTCGTGTTTCCTACTAGAATTTAAGAACTACTAAACTACGCAATGTTAATTTTAATTCGATTTATAAATGTTTGTCTCAGCTGAAAGAACTCGACCGATCATTATAGATGACTGATAATCAGTACCGTCTTACCATAGGGGCACGCGAAGCCGCCTGGTCTCACGGGGGCCCCGAAAGGTCAATATATTCGCTTACATGAAAAAGAGCTAATTTTTTCTTGTTCTAGAATAGTACACCTGAGAGTTACTATCAGCGGCGTGCACAGGATTATGACACTGGGTATGCGGCGGAGTACTCGGTCACAAAAACTTTTTCTTTTATAGATTTTTAGCATAGCCACAGCCACGCGACGGATCTCTAAGTCGGAAACCATGCCAACAGAACAAGTCTAAGATGTTATTTTTAATTTTTAATAAACACACATTTTCAACACAAACCTCACAGTCATATAACATTTAAAAAAAATCAACAAACGCACTAGTAAAAGCAAATCACTACAATTATTATAGAAACTCAGTAAAAAACTGTTAAATGTACACACTTTCAAATGTTAAAATGAAAAATCTTTTAAGAAAACTGTAAATATACTGGCGCAAACAAAATAGTAAACAATGCTTATCACATGAAAAAAGTAAACTGGCCCCTGCGAAACACAAAACATTTCTGCTATTTAAACAAATAAGACCTTACTAAATTAAAATGCATAATGTGCATACATGATTTATTAGATTTCCGTCTATTATTTTTACTCGGATTATAGGCAACGAACATTTCCGATTACTCCCGACAACTGCCGAAATTCCGTAGCCTGCCGCTGGAGTCGCGGCTTTCTATATTAATGGGTGCGTGCGTTTGCAAACTGTGCACGGACACCAAAATTACTACACAGATGCGAACAAATGTCCTGCGGGACGCGAAGGCATGACTTGATTGATTAGGTACGTTATTTTGTAGCGCCGCTTGCTTGTCGCCAAACGCCTGGCAAACATAATGTTTGTGTGCTTGCAAATAGGTGCTATTTATAAAATATTAGGCGTTTTTAAGTTATTATATTGTGTTTATTCATTAATTTACTATCAATTAAAGTCATCTAAAACGTACGAACGTTTTATTAAAATATCTGTGAATGGCAAGTAAAGCACTGCATTTCTGCCTACAAAGAGCGCACGCCCCTGGTTACTATCGACAGTTTTAAATACAAATCTTGAGTTTGCACTAAATGAGGTTTTTTTTTCTCACCGAAATTGTTTTATTCAATATGTGATGTCTGTATGTCACTCTCTGTTGAAAGTCTAATTTTCAACCCTTTGTACCGTCCTATTGAGCTTCTCAACATGCTCTCGAAAATTCGATGATAGTGCATTGGTATTGCAAATATTATTCTTTATATTAATTTAAATTTACTATGGAGACTGCTGGTAATTGATAGGTTATAATAAATTTAATACGTTTTTTCAATTCAATTGTTATATTTTAATGGGGCCCAAAATTGTTATTTGCCCAAGAGCCCCAGCATGCCCTAAGATGGCACTTTTGATAATGGTTTTCTCTTTTAAAAGTTCTTTACAAACACATGAAAAGTAAGTCCCAGAAATACTGATTAGGGCTATAATCGAAACAATCTCTATCTATATACCTTTAACAGACCACTGCTGGACATAGGTCTCCCCAACTCGGCACCATTTCGACATCCTGGAATCTCAACTGACACTTGAGATTCTTTGCATAAACAGATTTGTTAACGCTAGCAGTCAATTTAGAACTTTTTAATACCTTTGACAGATGGAATAAAGAGCAAGTGCATTTTTGAACCGAAATTAATTTGGATAGTGTCCCGTCGGTGAAAACTGTAAGCCAACCTCAGAAGTTGCCGACTATTTGCCAACAGAAATTAACCTTTCGCAAGACAGTCAGCATTCGTTACTCGCGGAGTTATTCTGATAGCGTCTTAACATTTTCAAACCTTTCTATTGGACCGTAGGATTGTAATAGATTAAATGGACTTCACAGTCATGTGCATACCATGTGCAAGTGCATATAATATCATTAATAACAAATAAACCACAATTAAGTAATACGGCCTCTTTTAGTATAAATAAAAAACTGTGGAATTTTCAATAACATTCTGTACTAAATCACGTATATATGAAGGTATATAATGACCTCAGTTAGAATACAAAGTCGTAGTTAACTAAATTCAAATTTTAATTCATGTCGAACGTTTCCATTACTTTCACGCACGTACAAGTGAAAAAAAACTCATATAACAAGAGACAAATTCAAATTCAAAATCATTTAATCATATAGGTATTTAGTAAATACACTTATGAACGTCATTTTTTGCTTCTACCACCGTTTCGAAAAGGTGCTTTAACAATGAGGAGAAGAATCGGCGAAAGAAACTCCTCAGCACATCTTTTAAACAACATATGGTATTTACAAAAGTTTAAAGTTTAAACCTGTGCGGAACTGGTTTTGACACTAATTTTGTCCAGGCATCCTTGTCATTCATGTACTCATCTATACTATAGTATCCCTTGCCTATAAGTTGTGTTTTAATGCGACGCTTAAAAGTTTTAAAAAGTTAAAAAGACAGAGGCAAGTTTTCACAGCTGGATTAGCAGGTGTCCCTCCGTCGGCAGATCCAGAATAGGCCGCAGTCCCCGCGAGCCCGCGGGCGTGACCCAGATCCTTTCAGCTCATTTACCCTATCCCTGTTTGACATCGCAATCGTCTGGAGATATGACTGTGCCTCTCGCGACGACAAACATGCTCCGCACTTCATGTAGCCCTTTCTTCAGCCTTGATGAACGTCAATTTCTCGATGTAGTCTAAATTAAATGCAAGCAGTTGAGACTTCGTTTTGGGATTCATACGAGAAAAGTATGAATCCTATTGGATCCTATGCAATGATGGTTTGGCATCGTATGTGTAAATGACTTCATCGCTGCTATGTGTCAAACTCTCCGGTCCATGGCAGGTACACCATATTGATTAAAAGGAAGATATAATGTCGCCGAAACATGAAAGGATCGTGAAACTGAAATTTGCAGATTTCACACACCTGAAAAAATTACACGAAAAACTTATGGGTGGGATTTCTAACCGTAGTTTCCTTCACCGAAGCAAATGTTACGTAAAGTTGGCAACTTTAGGAGTCCATCCCAGCCGTCTGGAGAGGAGAAGTTTGAAATGACTAGTCTATCATCACTTATTACCTCGACTATCTCGTCCCTCGTTTAATAACGTGAAATGGGCAGTGAAATAACGTTAATTTGGAATATAAGAATATGTTGCTGCAACACCGTGAGCGCCGTCGCCGTCGATGCGGTACGGACCGCGAAGGAAGCCAGAAACAAATAAGTACTGATACCGTTACATTTGTGTGTGCATGCCACAAGGTTCACTCTCTGATGAGCGTTATAACAGCTTTACCCCGTTGCCCCGTAAATTCAATCCTACCTGTTAATTTTGTTAAATGTTAAATGAAGTAACAAACATGCCAGCTGTAGATGTAGTGAGTGAGTCCAAGCATACTTCCCCTACGGTCGTAGTGCTAGTACACAGTGGTTTCGTTTTAATCTGGTTTGTCACTTTGAAATATTTTAAGCTTTTTCATTTGCAGCATTGGAGAACCAGAGAACAACTGGATTCAACGCTTTCTTCTTGACCGCTAAATGTGTCATTGGCATCTTAGCTACTGGTGCTTGTAGAGGAAGGAAAGGTGTTGAAAATGATGTCATGGAGCGAGCTAAAATTAATGCCTTGGATGATACGAAGAATCTACCCAGCAAGTCAGCCAGAGGCGACTAAGCAGTACGAGATCTCCCCCGTAATAGGCATAATATAAAAGTAGAATTACGTTTTTTATGTACTTTATGCATTAAATTAACATATATCGAATTTATCATTACAGGGATCGGTTATTCAATTCTAACCCACGTTAGGCATTCAAGGCAAGTATCAACAAATTCTGTTCAGTGGTTTCTCCCTGACACATCCACAAGTAGACAGTAAGACAGACAAAAATTCAAAAAAAATGTAAAAATTTATCATTAACAAAGCCGACCTATGTCAAACTTTTGACTAAAATATTATTTAATGTACAGATTTGGTACAATTACGATTTTATAGACTAAAAATTGATGTCATATGACAAAAGATCATTACAAGTTTGATGATTATTTTAAAGATAAGACTGCTTGGACATTCGTTCAAGAAACAACCATTAATATAAGTATTCTCTGTAACTGTGAGTAGAAAATATTCCTGTTTTTTCTCTTGTCACGTCTTCTTCCAAAACTGATCATGGACAGGTTGAGGACCGGTAAGAACTTATTAAAGCTATGACGCACTTTGACTTTCGAAAAGTGATGGCGATGATTCAAAAAGGCACATGTTGTTACAGGTCAATCTTCCGCTCAGAAAAAGCATATATTTAGAAATGATATGGAACATCATAGCGTTACCTGAATTTTTCTCAGTGGCATGTCGAAATCGAAGTGTTTCAACTGACACCTGTCCAGTATTGTAACAATAAACATAACGTATGAGGACATACCCAACTTTAATATTAATATTAAATCTATAAACAGGCGACAAGAAATCCGGAACTATTACCAACTCAGCGGCACCCACCACATCGCGCAGAACGCGTGATAAACGGCCACCAGTCGCTTATTACTCGAATCAATATTTAATTAGACTCCCCTCCGGCAGCAACTCCGTCCGTACAAGACAATCATACACAATTATAAGAGATTGCGATTCCTCCATTCTCCCCCTGTCAGACGACTCCCGCTCTTCTCACGTGGTAACACGGCCGTGGACCTACTGTGAGAAATACTGACGGTGGACACATGTAATGATCAGCGAAAGGCTCCAATCTACTAGAATTGCTTCAAACAATATGTATCGAAACGGCGGAGTGACAAGGCACACGGAAAGTACAGTTCGAATTGACTGGATATTCCGTTGCATTAAAATTCTGCGCTTCGGAGGGTACGTAAAGCGGTTGGTTTTAAATGGTCAAAAAATTCAGCGCTCTTCTATAGCGCTTCAAGTGTGTTTTGACAATGAGGTTCCAAAGTTGATCCGTGGTTTACCCATTGGAACATTTATATTATGATATAGATTTATAATAACGACGCCTGGAAATAATAGTATTGAAACTAGTTCCCTGCAGGAAGAAACTTACTTTGTAATTGTCATAAATGTTGTTTTGAAATATGTGCTGAGTTAAAAAGTAATATTAAATCAGGTAAGATGCATTCAAGTAAATAAAGAAATTTTAACATTCATTTGGTGAGGTTGAGATCATTGGCGTGCAATAATAACTAAAAATAAAAGATATTGTTCGTTTCGTTGATTTTCGTTGGTAAAAAAAATTTTTAAACATCCAAATTATTCTTCCCGATTAGACCGATTTTGAAAGTATATTAGTTTAGTATAATTAACACACATCGATGTCATTTCTACATGTTATAAACTCTGTTAGTTGTTCATATTGACAGAAAACGCAATTTCCGGTGGTGGGGACAGATTCCGCTCGATTTCCCGCTAATTGTAACGATTTCGTGTTGAATCAACCTCAAACTGGGTGGCGTCGAATAGGACCGTCGATAAATTTAATCATAGGTATAGTTCAAATAGCAATGCTGATGGGCCGCGAGCGTACCAACTTGACTACGCCGCTCCCCTAAGGGTTCGTAGGGTTCTCTGAAGTTCTACAAAGCCTGTCGACTGCTATTTACCTATGGTATTTTATACAATACATGAAATAGAACTGTTAAAAAGAATATTTTACTATAATTGATTCTTTGATTATAGAACAAAATACAAAATTAAAACGAATCTGAGTTACTGTATGTTAACATACTTCTAACGCCATCTATTGATAAGTAGTAGAACTGAATACTATGAATTTATTTGTATTTTGTTCTATAATTTTCAATTAATTTATACTTATTGGCAATAATAATAAACAAAAATATATGTATTATCTGAGCAAAAAAATGTAAAAAAATAAAAAGTGTGCGTTGGCCGGGAATCGAACCCGGATCAACTGCTTGGAAGGCAACTATGCTGACCATTACACCACCAACGCCATATATAATTTGTTGAATTTTATATTTTTTCTATATTAATAAACTAATTCACACATAATTACTGGTAATTAAATAAAAATTACTATTACAATATTACCAAATAATATTATTTTCCTACATATTTATACAACAGAAATTAGTATGACATAGCAAAATCCGAATTTTCATTGTTTTTATCAATTATTATGGAGTACTTTATCGTATTCAACTCAATCTTATCTTATATAAATCTTAAACATTTTTACACCAAGTTTATTGATATAGAAGTAGGAAACAGACTTTAAAGTGCGCCATGCCATTATAAATAATATAAAAAGAAACTTATTCCACAGTTTCGATGTATGCAGCAAATACGAAGATGTATATAAGAATGGAACCGTGGAATATTTCCACATATGGAAATCATGTTCGGCGGGTGGTGCGACGATGCCCCGTCAAGACTACTGTACTAGGTCTGGCGACCAACCCTCATCGATCCACATCGTAACGTCTCCCTCTTTGTAACGGGGTGGTAACGTGTTATCGATAACAGGACGTAGGTAAAGGTCTCCTTGTCGCCCTGAACATACCGCACGAGGCCACTTCAACAAAGGTGCGTGATACAATTTTGGCGATGTAAGTACAAATTCTTACCACGTGTTATATATTAGGACCGATCGTTGTGGAGATCCTTAGGGGAAGCCTATGCCCAGCTAAGACGATGATCATGATGATAATTATATATTATTAAAAGTGGGTTTGTACGCCATTGTATTATACTGACTACGTACGCGTGGGTTTTACATAACTTTACCATAAGTAAAATTAAAATTGATTTACATGTATCAACAGAATATAATTATAAATAAGTTTTAAAGCTTACAAAAACTGCATTGATTACCGCGATGAGAATTAACACAGTGATATTCTATTATACAAATATCGTGCACTAAATTATTAATAAATGAAATTAATCTGGTTTTTATCGTGTTATCAGCGCGAGGGGTCGACCGTCAAGATATATTGACAGCGGTCGATACGTGGTGTTTGTACTGATAATCCCGCTCTCGACGGAAGGATTATTTCCTTCGCTGACCACCGACTGACCACTGCACTATTTACTTACACGTGTACAGCTGCACTACTGATAACTACTTATCGGGCTAATAATTTATAAATAACAAATTCTTTGGTGCGACGTATTGTGTACACGCAAGTGGCCCTCACAGAAATTAATAAAGCTAGGATGATTATAGGTCTCCTGGTGACAGGAACTGTGAAGTAAAACCTAGTTTCAATAGCTTTTCTAGGGACACAAATGAAAAGATCGACGTATTGAGGCCAGAAAAAATCTAATAATTCGCCAACCCTAAAGTGTCTAGCTTTCTCGTTTAAACTGATGATTTTACGTGATAAACTTTGACCGAATTCCTTGGGGTCAAATAATAACAGTACGGTATTAATAATCGTCAAAATTCATATAATTATATGTATATCTATGTAAATATATCATACGACCGTTATACATGTTCTTTGACACGGAACATTCGTAATCGACGTCAGATGTAAACACAGCACAATAATTAAGGTACCCGCGAAGAGCTACTTCGACGCTTCAAAGTCCCTACGTATGCATCTAAAAATAGTTTCATTGAAATGTTTGATGTTCGCGAAAACAAGACAAGAGATCCTTCCGGCCTAACCCTTTCACTTCAAACGACTTTGTTTTTGCAAAGCGAAAGAGGAGCCGGCTACGCAGTGGAAGCGGGCGGAGGCTCGACGCCGCCGACTCGATGACAATACCGCTCGAACGAGGATGCTAATTAAAAAAACAGTAACCGTCACGTTACCGTTGAATATGAATTCCGGATCTCCCGATGCGACCTGGTCGAGGTTACCGCACAAAGGAATCAATTACGCGCTGCGGCGGCGCGGGCGCGGCGCGGGCGGCGAGCGGGCGGCGAGAGGTGACACGGGCCGGGAAGACAACGATATTGCGCTCGCACTCGTGACGCGTCCTTCGGCGTTCCCGTGGCTCACCTTCACCGCGGGAACTAACTACGAACAAACAGCTTACGTGTCCACGAACGTGTTGCAGGACATAATACATAGCTATATTAAATACGTTCCTACTGAAAGCTTTTATTATGCAGCATTTTTTTGGTAACAGAAGTTCATAATATGAATAGTTTCTTAATATCTTCAATAAATCGCCCTTATAGGATGAGGCGCTCGTAACATTATTTCCGCGTTTTAAATATTAAATCAGTAACTACAGATAAGTTACTATGTAGTAAGCTTCCTGTTAACGCTATAACGAGATATGTCCTGAATACTTTGCCTCGCTGGACTTAGAAGGGTCCTTAACTGTCGCGTAACATGTAGGTTCTGGATGGTAAACCTCAGATTGACTTACGACTTACGACTTACACTCACACTTACGACACTTGCTGTACTCAATACCAACATATTCTGTTCGCTTCTTTCATATCTTTCTTGGCGGAGTACATTTCTTGGTGTTCAAACTAGATTGTGTCATTTCTAAACGTTGATAGGGCGCGTTGTCTCACGAGTTCGGCCCTCGTCTCTTTGAGCCGCAGATCAAAGCACACGCGCTTCTATTAGCTCTGATTACAGCGGCGCACTCGAGGCGCCCCCCAGCCTCGCCGCCTCGCCGTTTCGCGCCTCACATTGTCTCCCCGCGACCTGCGGGTTAAGATGCCTTGTAGCACCATTGCAAGTTTAATTAGCTCCACCATTGCTATCGTACACTTTTTGAAGTTTTACGCTAGATCTCAGACGCCTAGGGTGTTCGAACGCCGGAGTCATCTCTGTCTAGCAATATTTGATGGTCCATCGTTGAAGCACGTTCGCTTGTATTGAAGTGAGATGAGCTTAACCGTTCACTACCTTTAGTTCCAGCTTCGGACATAACGGCTATTTGGTTATAAATATATTGACTATATGGCAATTCATTGGCGAAAATTCATAATTTCCTATTTCGCAGAATCACCGACTACACAATGAGGTGTTATTGATGGCTCTCAGCAATCTTCGTTCGCTACTTAAATAATAAACGTACAAAATGTGATTTGCTGACGTGCACAAACAGCCCGCACGGCACGCGCCAGGTATCACAGCTCGTTGTTTGTTTGAACGTTAAACATTACAGACATTAACCTTGAAGGCCGTAAATACAATAAATACGGCGTGAAAGCAAACAGGAGCGAGACAACTGGTTGAGCGTCGAGCGAGCGGCCATTATTTCGTCAGCGCGGCAGTTACCGCCGCTCGTGTGCGTTATTTAGTCAATGCACGATGATTGGCTGCGGCCCAGCGCGGGCCGCTCAGTAGGGCTGCCACCGGATATGAAAACTGAAATAAAATAATATATTATAAGCATCTACATTGCCATATATGAACAATGAAATTTTTCATCAAAAATCCTGTCAATATTGCTTTAGGTCAATTTTCTCAGAACGTTAAAATGTTGATAAAAATGAAATGTATGATATTTGAGGAAATATATTAAATTATATACTTGTGTGTGTAAAAAAATTTGCCGTACAAAATCTCTTCAGCGATTATAATTAAATTTGGTCGGTTCAATCACAACGAAGAGCGTCATTTATTCATGTATTTTTGCATGACATGTTGAGTTCGTTAATACATTCGTCGGTGCGACGTGGCGCGGGTGGCGAGCCTGTTCAGCGTGGTGCGGTAGTCGGCGGCGGCGCGCGCGCATCTGTCCAAACAAACTCAATTAAAATATGATTTCCCGGTTCGGTTCGGCACTGGAGCGGCAGTTACACGTTGACGCATTTACGATTGGCTCGATACATGTATAATAATGGTGAGAGCTATTTGAGTCTCCATCACTACCTATATTAACACTTAGTTCATATTAACACTTATTTTAATCAACTTTATTTTATTAAATGTGATTTGTTATCGATATAGAGGTTAAAATAGCAGAATTTAAAATAACTGGATCGGTCGCGGTTATTAGAGATAGCCTTATAACATAATTATTTTGAAATTAAAAACATTAAATTCATTAATTAAAATAGATTTTCCAAGCGATCTTCTCTGTTTTCTAGCTCAATAAGTTGGTCGAGTAAAATTGAATTATAAAATCAAAATATAAAACCGGTCTATATGACATGTTTATTTACGTCTCTTCCAGCTGTAAAAATTGAACATTCCACGTTTTCTGAATCAGGAACAATTTTCGCAGAGTAATGCGAACATCCGCGAATTTCATTACGATACAAAATGAGCGTACGAAATGTAGTACAGGAAGTAATTACTGCTCGCGACCCCTCTCCAAATCTTCTGCCGTCTGTCGTTGCTTTCAAATCGAATTCTTTATTTCATTCTCTCGGTCGGAATCGTCTCGTTCGACCGTCGTAAAGAGAAAATAAATTGGAAAAATATTACGTTTCTTCTTTCCGGGACCACTCTCGTTACTACGACATCATTTAGATATTCAGTTATGAAAATCAATACATACTGCGAATTAATTCCGCTGTGTATCACATCGATTTTTACCGGTGAGTGCTCTGATGAATCGTTCGACTCGGTGACCAGCCCTTGTGTGGTAACACCGTGCGCCGAAGACTAACGTTCGACCAGTCAAGATGGAACCGGGGGCTCGCTTTTTACTGGCTCTACGACACCGTATCTGAAGTACGCGAACATTTTGCGTTTGATTCTAGAAGGAGGGTAGCGCGAAAATTGGGTACATGATATACACTTTCGTATGTCCTGATACAACTGCCAAGTCTTAGCTATGACAAAATCGTTAATAACAATCTAACACTAATCAACCAGTGTACAAGTAGAATTAGAAGCGCTTTTCAATGGTTACAGGACATGATATAACAATTTTTTATTAATTTGAACCTAGAAATGTACCGAATATGGGTTGAACCGAATACTAATTATTCGGTTCATTTTTACATAGTGCATTTTAATTTTATTGTCACATGATATTATTTGTAAATTATTTTTTTACTGTGTACTTTGATTTAATTTAAAAACGAGTATGTAAACGTTTTTAAAGACAGAAGAGGATTTTTTTCAGTGAGGAAACGTAAAATATCGTACATGTCGACCTTTTTTAATGAACGTTAAAAAACAAGACAACGGTAAGATGTCTTTGAATCATTTACAAGCACTATCTAAGAATTAAGCCCTCTCAACATATATATACCTTCAAAATATACCTGTAACGTTGACCAACTCACTAACTTTATCGCCGGTAGCAGCTTATAATGTATTAGATTACTTACTGTATATAGCATTTTATTTAATGTGAACATCCTACGACGATAGACGTAGTGAAAACTTTTCGGTCACTGAATGTTACTAACACTGGCGACCTGTGGGGAATGGAATGTCTGTTAAAATTATATATAATGTATTAGACGTCATAGTCCTATTTGAAGAGCAAGATTCAATGTGTTGGTATAAATGGTATCAAATCATCACGATCGTCAATTGTAATGAGTGTTCCACAGGGCTCTATTCTAGGTCTGTTCCTTTTTCTGGTTTATATTAACGATTTGCTGTATTTTATTAGCAGTCATGCGAACATTGTACTGTTTGTTGCTAACACATCTCTAAAACTTAAGATTAGAAAAAAAAAATTGTCCATGCATCGCCATGGTTTACTATGAACAATTTAGTAAATTAGTAAATTTAGTAAACCATATGTACGAGTAAATAGGCAAAATCTTTAAATTAAGTAATAAAACATTGACTATGGAACAATCCACAGTTTTTTTAGGTGTCGCCTTAGATAATAAGCTTCAGTGGGGCGCCCATATATCGGTTGTTGCAGGTACACCTAGTAGGTCTGTTTATGCTATTAGGAAGATAAGACTGATTACGGACACAGAGACAGCTGGACTTATTTATTTTGCCTATTTTCATAATCTTATTTCTTACGGTATTCCAATGTGGGGTAAATCAGCGGACGTTGTTTTAATATTTGTACTGAAGAAAAGAGCAATCACAGCTATATATAAAGTCACGCGAGTCTTGAAGGGAAAAATTTAAAGAAGTAAAAGAAATTTAAAGAAGTAAAGGTGTACTCACCGTAGCCAATCAAAATATTTATAGTAATTTAGTATTTACTCGA
>PDGT01000133.1:401907-505350 GCA_003671415.1 Megathymus violae | reverse complement strand
ATTATTTTGAAGTTGAATAGAATAATTCAGGAACAGAAATCTGTGGAATTGAGGCATCAAATCCAGTGCGTCCATATTAGTCCAGATTATTCGTGAAACCCATACCGCACGGTGGGGTCGAGTGCAATTTCCGATCCGTCACTCAACTATCGGAGAGGCGACGCGATCTGTCTCGAAATTGTGATCGGTCCTCGTGCCACGGGAGCGTCGTTTACGGTTACAACTCGAACCAAAGTGAACACAGTCGTACTATTATCAAAATAAATATCATAACAGCTCGTCGGACGCGTGTCGCACGTGCAAAGCTCGTCGGTGTGGCAGCGTAACGAGCGCCATTCCATACATTCGGTGTTAGAACTCGGAGAGATCGCGACAATGACGTCGCTTCACAAGATTCAGCAACTGTGGAGTTTGAATCACACGCCGATAGCGAACGTGAACCACAATGAACTCGTTATGCGTTAACCGCGTTCACGGGAACGTTTACAATTTATTCCATGCATTGTACAGTTCACACCCGCTATAGGCTGAAGATAACATATGACGAAGGAGTGAACTCACGTTCAAACTGGAAAGCGGGAATTAGTATTTTTCCCATAATTCTCTTAATTCCCATAACGCTTAGAATTATTTGTGGAGAGGAAATTGAGATGTTCAAACGTGGATCTGTGCCTATGCGAAGTTTAACCCCTAAGTAAATAAACAAGAATACTTTTACATCAGTAAATTAATAAATTTTTCGATTAATCAGTGAATACTATATTTTTCAGTCGAAAAATTCCGAAAAGTTCACAGGTTTTTCGTAAGCCTGTTTTAACATTCGCAACTTTGGGTGCCAATTTATTTACTACTAACCGACATAAAAGAGACGGGCCACTCGAAGGTAGTAAGTAGCCAGCACCAGCCTCGTCCGTTGTTCAGCAGGCTACGGGACCAGCAACGATCAACTGCAAACGACACTGCCGCAAACTGAAATATGCTGAACCCAATGCAAAAAGAATTACTAAAATCGGTTATACCTGAACTTGCATAAAAACATACAGATGAATTAAGCATTCCTTCTTGTTGACGTCGAGTATGTAAGAAGAATTGCTATTACAGCTCAGCAGACATTCGGCATTTTATATTTAAATAACTAATGGCTTTAATTTCCTTAACGTAGAGCGTAAAGAAAAAATATGTTAATAAAATTCCAATGTTAATTCGTTACACATCGTCACATAATCGCACCTATATTTTTTACAATATAAAAATATAGTAAAAATAACCGCCCCCGGGTGGGCTCGAACCACCAACCTTTCGGTTAACAGCCGAACGCGCTAGCCGATTGCGCCACGGAGGCATTGAATACATGTTTGAAATTATGTAACATTATAAATATGAATGACAAAGACAGTTATATGAATAGAAGCGTTCTACCTGGGTAAAACTTAAACCTGTTTTGTGCTCATAACACTACAGACACGGCGGCCATAACTGAGCACCGTCGACACGATAAAGACTCAAGCTTTTCAAAAGGTATCACAAAAGTAATAGTTGGAAAACGTTGTACCAAAGCAAAGTTCCCCGAAGTGTTATGCCGCGGTTTGAGGTTATCTTGACAGTTTAGCTTGTTTACAGGCAGTATTGAATTAAACTCCAGTTATTCTAAATGAAATACTGTGTAATACTCGTTTGTAAACTGTATTTTTGCTATGACAGTGTTTCTCATTCAAGTTTTAAGTTAAATTCGACATAAACATTTCGTGTTGCTGTTATTCGTGACGAATTTTTTTATCATTGACTGATAATTTTGTGACTATATTGATGAAAACGGATCAGTGAAAAAATAATTCTAATTTAAACGTGAAAGTGAAAAAATGGCAAACAGAGTGACGGGCACTTGTTGCACGGCGTCAGTGGAGAGAGCGGGCTTGCCCGGCCTCCTGCGAGACCTCCAACGCCTCTCGGAGGACCACGATTCTGCTGATATAGTATTTATTCTTGGGACCGCTGAAGAGAAAGTTCACGCCCACAAGATAATACTTATTGCCAGGTAAAAATTTTATTAAAAAAAGCGCTTCCCGTACCGGGAATCGAACCCGAGCCTCCTGGGTGAAAGCCAGGTATCCTAGCCACTAGACCATACGGGATATATTTAAACGTATGAAATAGAGTTATATATAGATTATTATTATCAATAGAAACTTAGGAATATACTAATACAATTTTATTATAAACTAAAACCGAAACTCAACGTTATATTTATCTCAAAACAACTGTCGTAAAACATAATAAATATCTTCTTTAAATCTTGATATTTAAGTTAATAAGACGTTAATCAACAGTAATCCAATTCGGTAAGCAAACGCAAATTCATCTACCAAAGAAATTACCTGTTTCAATTGAATGCGCATAAATTACACGTTTCTGTTTCAGATGCAAATTAATTTAGCACTCGCGCGTTAAAATACTTTGTCATAATTTTCCCCATGAATCAAGAGATCCCTAATGATCTGAAAGTAATTATTCCAATTAAATATTCATCGTTAGCCGCACATTCCCGGTAATTCGTGGTTCAAAAGTTTTTGCATTCCATATTGAATTACGTATAGCGCCATCTGTCGGCATCTTTGAAACCTAAAGTTTACAAACACTTTATATAGATGTCGCGGTATCGAAATAAGTTTTTAATTTCGATTTTATTTTTCTCATTCATGTAAACTACGCAATTTAATTAAAATGTTGCACACATTAAGAAGATATGACGATACAATAATATTACAACAGAAACGTGTTTTACTAAACGTCATTTTATGACCGTGATTGATCCTACCTATAATTGGTCATATTTGTGAAGTCATTTGATAGCAATAGTTACGTACGTCGCCACCGATTCACAGTATTCATGAACGAAATGTGCTCTTTGAAGTGACGGCTACCATTTATATTCCATCGCAAACTGTCCAACATAAAGAAATTCAATATGGAACGCTAATGCTAATGAAGACCCGATACCCATTGTCCATGCGTGGGGAGCGAGGAAATTATTCCGATCGTTTCTAAACCTGCCAGAGATGGGGTCGCAAAAAACCTCCCGCCCCACATTTGCATGAAAATGGCTGCCAATCCTGCCATGTTCGCGCCATGTGGGCAGCGCCTAACGGGCGAGAAAACGATGAAGTTTGTTTTTAACGAATAACTTAGAAAGACGACAACGGATAATACGTTCGGAGAATATTAATTCGAAATGTTAACATAATAATAATGACGATATGAAATAATACTAACATATTAGGAAAAACTGTCTTTAATCTATACAAATATTATAAAGAAAAAGTGCGAATTTTGTGTTTGTGTATATGCGAAAAATAAACTGTGGTACCACGGCACCTACCTGAAAAAATCTTATAGCATTTTAAAGATACATTATTCCACGTGGACATAGGCTATACATTATTTGAATATAATACATTAATACATATACATTTCACCGCCCGAACGAAGTCGAGGCGGGCCACTAGTATACTATAAGATTATGAGTCAACAACACTTATGTTGTTATAAAAGAAACCTGCAAATTAGGAAAAACTTACATGAATATTATAATCAGAATAAATAGTTTAATTGATGTACTAACCTTAGCAAGTTATTTTTCATTGCATTATTGCACGCTTCCAAGAGAAGGTACGGGATTCATATAAATAATGAGGGGATCATCTTATTCTCACCAACCTCCTTAAAAGCTTCGGCGAACTGACCGGCGACGATTGAACAGATGTCGGACACGATAGTTGATATATTATATCGTCTATTAAGGTAATTGAGCCATCGTAGATACTGAGGCCAGGCTACGGTTCGATACAGTCGCCTTCCGCTCGTTTGAATGGCTATAGGACGTGTTAGACTCAACTAAATATACTTCGTTATTCGGCTTCCGCCTCACATATGCCTAACTTCATTTTGAAAGGTTCACGCACCGCTTAACTAATGATTTCAGTATATTTTAATTGACAGTAACCAAGAAATATTCCGTTAACGGGTCTGACAGCAAAAAACTTGCTGACTTAGACAAAACTGAAGTAACTATATACAATTATTATTTGTAATTATAAATAACTACATACGTATTATTCTTATACAGCACATGGATGATAAGTACGTACCAAAATCCCTTGCTGGTTAAAATACTCGTAATATCCTAAATAGCAGCAACTGCATAGTGTGCAAGAAAGTAGCCTCCCCGCAGATGTACCACAGCACCTGTACATCGGGCGCACCCTGGAAACAGTTTAGCGAGCCCCCAACGCTAACTGGCTGATCCATTCACCACGATGGCTGACACCACTGGTCCAGCACTAGCGCCGGCTTTATGCGTAGTCTCGTTAACATCGAGGGTTTCTCTCAAACCAAGTCAGAAATCCTTTCTGACTTGTGCCGTACGACACGTTGTGATACACTCTGTGTACAAGAAACCCATCGAGGCGAAACTCGAAGTCGGCCACACATTTCCGGACTTACGCTCATGGCCGAGACCTACCATCCGAAACACGGTAACGCAGTGTTTGGTGCTCCCGGCGTGAGCATAACATCTTCCGAATTTACGAACCGGAGCGGAATTGAGATAATTACAACAGACACCGGATACTGCACCGTCACCTCTGTGTATAAACCTCCCGGATCCCCGTTTCAGTTTGAGCCACCCAAAAACTTTTATGACCAACAAATGCGAAAACAGCGAAAACTATGTTACACTTGGCATATGCCCGTGTTACCTTAGACTACCTGGTATAGCCAGAGAAAATAAAATGAAAAGAAATTATAATAATAATAAAAATCAGTTTATTACCAAAGATAATTATAAAATTTACAAAAAGAAATACAAATAAAAAGGTAAACAAAAACTGACATATAATTATCTGAGGCAATGGGAGCTGGCTCAGCAGTTTGCTTACTCGGGACTAAGGTCCCGGGAAGAGCTGGTTTTCAGCCAGTCCGTTCTCCCTAGGATGTAGTATGGGAAATGCAATGGTCTGTCCCCCAACCGCCAGGTGGTGATAACATTTGTATTGAAAATAAATAAAAAAGGTTGAAAAACGGTTGAAAGACTACTCTTGCATGTGGGTCTGTGTGTGTGTGTGTGTTAATGGGATATGTACGCCCCAGCTGGAATAGCGCCTCCAGCCGTCCGTAGAACTGTGGCTGCGTCCTCCGAAAGAGCAAAGATTGATTACGATTCAAGGCACCCTCTGCACAACCATACACCAGTGCAGCAGAGGTTAAAAAGCCGAAATAGCTTTATCGGGGGCGTTGAATCGTTATCCATCCAACCCCAACAAGAGCGATGTAAACTTTGGCGCGAGAAAGTGACTTACCGATTTCCTTCGTCCCGATATCCGAAAGCCTGCGCCCTGGTCATGAGTTGCCATGGCCAGTATGGAAGTCTTTAAATAGACTTCGAACTCAAACTGGCAAGAGCAAGGAAAACATGGCTAGATGGGGGCTTTCGGATGGTTCGAAGTTAAACTGCCTATGCGGCACAGTCCAAACGATGTCCCACCTTACGTCGTGCTCCGTATGCCCGAACACCTGCACGCGGGAGGTCTTGATGACAGCTAATAACAGCGCTGCCAACGTAGCCAAATTGTGGGCGTCTAAAATATAGTGCCTGCCATCGACGCGCTAAGAAAGAGAAGAAGCAACTGCATTTTGCGTTCTAATGAACAAGTATATTATGTATTTTATTTTTACCCATGAAATTGATCTTTAACGCCGAAGGTCTATCTTGAGCCGAGGAAAGGTAAACTTAAAAATGGAATGGTAAAGATTCAAAAGAATTAAAATCATACAAAAGATACGGACCGCTGACCGCCAGTACGGGATTGATGTGTTACAGACCCCAGCCGCAACAGTGGTAACGTTACTGCATCTAACGACCACAGAGATAGTATCGCCTTCTAGGGAGCTTACCAATTTTTGGTAAAACGTCATAGATTATTTTTCAGGACATTAAAATTACAATTGAAGTATTACTATGTTAGATTCCAAATACTTTTGTGTTATTTAAATAATGGCGTACTTTGCTGTTGAAATGACTTCTCCAAACAAATCGAATGAGTTAGACAGTTATAAACAACATATCTTTAGGTAAGTTCGAACGAGGTTTCCAAACTTCCAAAGTTTCCGTGACATTTGTATACAGTAAATTGGATACATCACAGTTATTCTGCTAGTTTGTAAGCCGCGTGATATATGACGTTATTTCCGGCCGTCCCTTTTATTATAATATCATATTATTTGTTACCGTGTGATGTGAACGCTATTTTTTACGCATGTCGGCTCGAGGCCACCGTTAGGCTGTTGGATACCAACGAGTGTTTTAGAAGTGAATTATTGCCAAACGCCCACGCCGCTTCACGTGTAGCCGATAACAACAAAACGTTCGATATTAATTACATTTATTTTGTTCATCGATGTAAGTTAAATAAATATTACATACACACAAGGATTATATGTATCTTAAACAGAATCCTTCGTGTATTTTACTGCTAAAGACCGAGAAGGTACGAAGTTCTTTAGTGCTGACAAGCGGCTTCTACGTAAACCGCGATCCTCAATCGCGCTGCCGCCGGCGGCTCGGGACGTGCGATGAGTTAGACCTACATCTGCAACTGACTTCTTGCCGCAGACGTTATTGATGTTGGTTTCATATCAATCACTTTAACCATCACACTGCTGTTTTTTTATTAACAAACAAAAATATATGCAAAAATAAAGGCAAAATACCTTCCTTCTCTACCATGTTAAGGGTCAGCAACATTGAGATACTCGTGTGTTAATTGCTTCCCCTGACATATCCAGCGCAACACACCACCGAACTGCGACTGCCGTGTGGTGTCTGCTATGTGGTCGGTACCATCGTCACACTGTTGACGCGGACGTATTTTCATGCATTACGCGTTCAATTTGATACACATATGAATACAAGGGCCCAATATATAAGGAATGATATGGAACTATCAGAGATAGTTAAAGGCAACATCCCCTGCTCGTTGCGCACCCTGCCGGACAATGGACGAGGCAACGGTGTTGTGTCCCTCTCGCTGTGGTTCGCTAGATTCTCTATAGCTCCGAAAGATTCTGGCACTCGTTGTTTAGTCGTCATACAAACCTAACGTTCGAGAACCAGCAACGCTTTGTTGAAGTCCAATGCTCTTACTGATGTCCGTTGGCCGCGGGAAACACTCCATCTAAGGGGGTCCGTCTGCTCGTTTGCCGGCTGCATACATACATACAAAAGGGCTAAACCGACCCGTCCTGAGTGACACTACATATTCTTTATAATATGTTTAGCTGAGCATAATTGAATAAGTTTGTGTGGTCGGATGATTAATCGGAAAACTCCACGCGAGCTATCAATCTTGCTCCGATAAAGCCCTATTATTAATGTTTCGCTTGTAGCAAAAGCTGTCTCTAGCGGTCTCGTACTCTCTCGGTACGTAACTAAACTATGTATTTTAAGAGATGCGCACATCACATTTAAAATATGCGATTTTAATTTAATTTATTATCAGAGTTTTTTTTTTGTATATGTAAATAATATATGTCTATATAGATAAGTTTCTCACGATGTAAATATAAGCAGGCAGGCACCTTTTCATTTCAATTCAATTTCTCGAGTTCATTTAAATTCAGTGGCGCGGACAGAAAATTGTTGATATGTTCGCAGAATCACGTAATATGACTAATTTTTTTTTTAACTGCGTGATGTTTATGTCACCTATGTAAATGCAAATAACTTATCCACTGGCTAATTACGTGGTTTAGACGATAGTTTTGCAACACAGCGCAGACCGGCGTGGCTGTAATACCGACGAACCTATTTAGCTCCATTAGTACTAGATTGTTACAATGAACCACAATTTCTAGGGGTATCATTACTCTAAGCAAGAAGTGTATGTGCAATCTGTTGTTGCTACAATACTATTCTTCAATATATCTATACTTAGTGCCCTCGTGTACTTTTACTTTCCCAAACGAATCTTTGGGATATAGTGACCGCTTTCTATTGTTAGTAGTCTAATATCAAATTAGCTGTGAATAAGTTCAGCCATAGATTACTATAATTATATTTATACATAAAAAGTTAGGTACTTACAAAGGGGCGGCGGCATGAATAAAAATCTAATGTGTGGTAGGTAAGAAAGGCAAAAGATTTACAACATACTGGTAATAGTCGCCCTTTCGATTGCATCAAATACGTTATCCAATATCTAAAAGGCCTATTTGCGTCAAGAGACGTCATTTTCACATTTACATAGAAGGCCTCAAACTCTCCGGGATATAATGTGACCTGAGCTGACTCATGTAGGCATATCGACGTGCCAAGTAGCCTGCAATATGACCGGTGTCACGCTCCCACAAACAGAAGTGACGCATGTCCCTGTCATATTTTTTATAAGTGGACGCACAAGAATACTTCTTCTTGCTACTAATGAACTACTGTGAAACGAAACTACAAAGATTTTGATTATACATTATGAAACGATACATATGTATCAATTCTGGGGCACACACACCGACCCACACACACATGCACGTACAATATAAAAAAGTTATTTCACAAGTGACATCTAGTTTTTATTAATTGCTACTAATTCTGTATTGCATTGAAGTTGTTTTGTACTTGGTGGATGAGCGCGGCACCAGTGATACGGGTCACCGACCCAGCACAGGGGCCTTGCGACAGTTTACTGTGCTTTATGTGTAATCAATAAATACATTTGTGTTTTTATTTATTTATTAAGTTTAAACTACCGTCTATCTCGGTATATAGCCATACGTCTAATTGTATTGCTCGCTCGCCGCTCGTCACTTTACTATTATCCTTTTGTACCGGCCGGACATTGTCAGCCGCTGTCTCGACGTCGACGGGTAGGGGACGTCGTCACCTTGAGCCTTTTATCCTTCGCTCCCGCAAGATGTACAATAGATTAAGCATAAATTAATTTTAAAATTAAAGAAGTCGAAAGTGTCCCGTTCAAAGTTGTCTATTGCTATTTGTTAATAGTTATTTTTCTTTTATATAACATAATCAAACGCAACGCTGCCCGAGAGGCAAAAGTCCGAAAAGTCATTGTCGCTTATCGAGTAGCGACAGCTTCGTGTTCTGACCACTGTAACGCGTAAAAGTCTGTTACCTACTGTCTGTCCCGTCCGAGCACTGAGCGACGGACGATCCTACCGAAACAAATGTAGTTGAAGAGGCTTACATTAAAAAATATCATGGAGTGATTGTCTCTTCCGGCGAGCAGTGCAACGGAGTACCTATCGTTAGGTATTAAGATTAATTAGAGATTTTTTATTTTATTTTTTTTTATAACCCTAAACTTTGAGATAAATATCCAAAGATGGTTAGTCTGACTGAACGTGATGACCGCAAACTACTGAATTTTTCATGCGGTTTCTACTAACGTGTAGGTCACACACGCATCGTGTTAAATACGCACCATATACTCGTATATACATGTATTAAAAACTATTAACGATTAAAACTGCAGTATGAAATACGTTATAAATTAATTCGTCTACCTAGCATACCTATCTATTGTTCGAGTACTTCTCGCTGAATATTGAAAGCGCGGGCTGCCTGTAATCTTCATGTAGCTCTGCGTTACAATAAGGTGTGGTGTCGATTGTGCGCGGCTGGCGGGGGCGAAGCGCCGAGCGATCGTACCCACCGAACCAACGAACCGCCCGTGTCGGCTCCCGATCGAATATCAATAAAGTAATCTTGCTTCAACAAGATGCGTTTAAAACGTAGGATATCATAATGTTTTAACACGATAATATTCCATACGATATAGGATAATACGATAGGAGTATTTCAGTATTCAAGTCAGGGATGTGAATAAGAAAACCGCCGCCGCATTTTTAAGTAAAATTTCAAGGTCTTCGAGTGTATATAAAGCAAAAGTCATAATTAATTGTCCGGTAAAATTATATGAATGTCTGTCGTCAGATATCGAGTTAACAGATAAATGACATCTTGAGAGGTTCTTATTAACTCCATTGCCGAAAACAACAGTTACATAACGTCGTCGTTAAGTACTCCATTAATAAATAGATAGAACAATTTTTTTTCTTCGTATTTGTTTCCACTGACAGAAACAAATATTGTGTGTCTTTGAATCGTTCATCTTTATATTACTCTTTAAAACGTCCTCAATTTGATACATTTGAATAGATTGCGCGACGCCCTGTTGACGCACGCGTTACACCGAGCAGACACCTCGCCCTCAGCCGGAGCGTTCGACGCAGCACCATCGATCACTCCCTCCGCTCTGCCTGTAATTAAGTCCTTAATTATCCTCCACGCTATATACCCGATGTTTACATGCTGAAACCGAGCCCCCGTGCCCCGTGCCCCGTGCCCCGGGCGGCGGAGGCTAAATTAATAAATTGCTCTAGTTGTAACCGCCGTGAGTAACGAGCCGTGTTAACACACGAATTTGTTAAGCGAAGCACTTTACGAGATGATGCAGGTTATGTAGACGCGCGCGCTTGCTTGATTGATCGCTTTCTGCTGAACACACGACAACACTTTGACGCGATTGTAAAGAAATATTTGAATAGTATAATATTGTTACGTGATAACTAAACAGTACGTGACATCAGCGAGTGCCCATCAATGTACTAAAACATTATGTTTGTTACATGAGTACAAGCACACATTCGGATAGTAAATCTCAATTTAATCTATTCAGGTATCATTTAATATAAGAAATGAAACGTTTACTTAGTTTAGTTACTATTTGAAATAGTTAGGGTTTTATAAAGTCGTTTTTAAGAGAAAATAATTTTACCACCATGTTTTAACCAACTAAAAGGAGACGAGGAGGTCGGTAGTATATTGGTCTGTGTATTTTAGATTTGATTTGACATAGTTCGTAGTGTGGCATGTATATACTGTATCGTTATAGTAATATCATTTCCTTCCCACGATGCTGTACTGTTAGCCAGTACTAGTTAGAAAACAATTTCGCGCCGTTCAGTGTTTGAATTTCGAAAGGACTAATTACGTTTATAAACGGCAGGAAATTGAAAAACAATTAAAAATCACAGTTGAATATGCGTTCTTTATAAGATTTTCTTTGTTAGGTAGCTATGGTCCATATCGCTATGTAAGCAGCATCAACATTCAACCCAACTCAACTATCACACCTCATAGCCATTTTTAAACTGAATTTGATCATAATTTATTTATTTAATTTTTCGACATATATCTGTAAAACAGAATCAAATCAGAATATTCGAGTGAACTGGAACAACATAATATATTCCAAATACATATCTACGACTAAAATCCACACGTTACTTCAATAAAGTTAAATGCGAATTATAACAATGTAATAAATGGGGAAAGTTGTGACGAACTAACAGCGCCACCTGGAGTCTTGACGGTCCGTAATGACAGGCGGGTGCGCCTCGCGAACACCCCGTGTGGGGCCTGCCTGCTTACAACAGCATGGAAAATGCCCGAGTTACCACAAGAAAACCGCGTCCATAAAAATCATTGTCTCATCGACCAATACACAGAAGCAGATGTAATACTAGCGAACGGCCGAAATTTCGGTTGCGCAGATATTTGAATAGTTTTGTTTTGTTTTAATATAGATCAAAATTCAAATTCAAAATTCAAAATCATTTAATTATATAGGTATTTAGTAAATACACTTATGAACGTCATTTTTGCTTCTACCGCCGTTTCGAAAAGGTGCTTTAACAATGAGGAGAAGAAACGGCGAAAGAAACTCCTCAGCACATCTTTTAAACAACATATGGTAATTACAAAAGTTTAAAGTTTAAACCTGTGCGGAACTGGTTTCGACACTAATTTTGTCCAGGCATCCTTGTCATTCATGTACTCATCATGTCATTCATGTGTTCACCACCGCCAACAATATTTCATCTATAATATTTATTTAATCATTCTTATGTCTATGTGTAACAAACAAATGGCAACCGATGAAAAAAAAAACAACAATCTATTAATATTTAAACCAATGTAAACGAGTTAACGGACAGGTTTGCACAACCTATAAACTGTTATGGTACACACACTCTAGCATGGAAAAAAACAAACAAATATGGCCGCCGAAGAAATACGAAAATATTATTCTTCATGATAGCCGTGATGTCTACATACTAATTTTCATCGAGATCGGTCATCATTTTGAAGTTATAGAAAAACATACAGACTCAAATTTAGAAAATAGTATAATTTTAATGACAATAAAACTAAAAAACTCACACAAATCGTTAAGATTTATATAGTAGTATATAACTATGACGTCGAAGTTCAGTGAAATCTGACACTTTTAATTGTTTAATCATAAATGCTTGTGGAGTCTTTATGAAAATGCAAATATAGGGACTCCATTGGAAACGAGATAAACGAGAATTTACTATTGGAGCAGCATGGTTCTGGAACCTACTGTTATTCTTTACAACAACATACAGACGACATCGTTATTTATAACAATTCCAATGTCGATAACGGTGAGTCGTTCAGAAAGTTAAGCTGGTTCCGACGCGAGACCTCAATGTCTCAACCACTCATGTTGCCGTTGACGCAGTCCTGCGACTTTGGTCAAAGCATATTATCTGGGTTCGGGAAGTGCGACGCCTTCATCTGCAGAAATTTTCCATCCCGAATTTTCATTTCATCATCTTTAAATAGAGTAATTACGTTATTTTATTTCAGTAAATAAAATATCATCATGAACTCGTTCCCTTACTACTAGTGAATGGAAGCGGTCGGTTCTCTTTGAACACTACACCGTAAACGGTCAGTAACAACAAAATGTCATTGCATTTACACTTAACGTACTCACCATTCAATCACTATAAATTATATTTTGCATAAAAATGAAACGGGCACATCGCAGTGGAGTAGGTCGAGGAGCTGCTCGACGCGAGCGCCCGTGCCTCTACATCCCACTAAACATGGAATCGCGGAACGTGGAAACAATGAAACGCGACAAAACCGAACACAACTGCAATTATAAAAGTTCGCGACACCGCGCCGCCCCGCGCCGCCCGCGCCGAGCCGCTTAACGCAAAACTATTTCACAGGAACACCGAGTAAACATCGCGTTCGTTGAGAAACAATCGGTACCAACCATGAAGCATGTCTTACGATGACAGCTATTCATTCTTATTAATCTAATTATGTTTCGCCACAGGCGCTGCACACACGCAGGTACACATTTCGTATTAGAAAGAAAGAGAGAAAAAAAGAAATTACCGACATATGTACGACTAGGCGTATAGGGGGTGTTATACATTTTTAAATCCATATAGGCCTATATCGCCTCGTGTGAGGTGTCTCTTCTGCTAGAGGTCGCTGGGATCTGTACCAGGGGGTTTAATCTGGAATTTATTTACCTACCCTATTCATTTTCGTTTATTTGAAAACTACATAATATTTCACACTGATTGTTTTGTTTCCGCGTTGACATCTGGCATGTCGCATGCTGTAGTGCTGTAGTGCCAGAAATCAAATAAAAATCTCATAAAGCGCGGAAATTTATCTCCCGGTGACCAGGTAAAGCAATTCCGAGTGCAATATTGCAGTACTTCTAAAACATTCGAGTTTTTCCGAGCGACGCGGCGCGAGTGTTGCGGACCGCACACAAAGGGAAATATTGCTAGACTGACTCTTCAGCTAGCGAAGCCAGCTCAAGATATACCTTTGTTTGTGGCAAAAGGCAAATAAAATCATTTAAGTGTTAAAATGCGATATAATAGTTTTTGTGAGGCCGCTTTGGTATTATTGTTACAACAGAAGGGTTCTTATGATTTAGTTATAATTATAAAAAAATAGCCTAAAGGAACTAAGCCGAAACACGAGTACGGAGCTAATGAGAGACTACAACTAGTTAAGGGAAGACTTGTTAAAATCATATACGATCCAGAAATTGTATATAATTTTAGTTTAATTTAGATCGTGCATTGCTTTGGAGACAACCGTCAGAGCTAGTTGGTACAAATTGGTTTTAGCGCGACGTGATTCGGACTTCGGTACAATCTGCTTTGGACACGTCATTTCACACTTTTGACATTTATTTTTCTACTTAGTTTGATATTTTGATTAAATCATATCAGTTATACGATGTTTCTAATTATGTGTGTATGATGATTCACGTTTCGGTCGAGTGTGTGTAGCAGATGCATACTAGAGAATTTGTAACGAGTGATACGAGATTGATGTCGCTTGAGACGAATATTTATTACAATTTCCTTATCGTAGCTAAGGTCGATTCTACGAGTATATTTAACATTTTAACACAAACATCATCGAAATAACCAGAAACGTTACGGTCGCCCGTTCATAAATCGCATCCATACACGGAAATATCGGTGAAATGTTAAATAAAGAATATCTATGTTAAATTCCTTATAATCATTAATTTATTTAGAAAAAAAATATCATACGAAAGGAATCCAACCGTTTCTCATAAGTATCTCCTCAGAATGAAGTGAGCGACGTAACAGCAGTATTGCTACAGATAGCATTGCTATTAATTGTTTATTCTTTAAATTGTTAAATAAAAATCTCCGTTTTAATCCACTACTAATAACGCTGAGTCGGTAACGTTCACAACTTCTTTGAGTTTCCCGTAGCGCGGGCGCGCCGGGGGAGCAAAATTACACTAATCAACGTTTGCGTCTCAATATCTGCACTGAAAGAGCCTGAAAATATAGGGAGTATTCATTACCAACAGCGGGGTGTAATTTGTGTCGACAACTAGCACCGCCGCGACGCCGCGCCTCGTGGGTCGCTGAATAGAGCGAAATTAGAATGTTCCCAGAGCCGCGTGCGAGTTGCGGCCCTCGCACCATCGGCAACGAGCGAGGATGCTAACTGAATTAACTAACGAGATAAGGCTTAAAGGATTACAAATTTTCAATCTACAATCAGACTTAATTTATCCTTTCATACAACTGCGAATTCCGACGAGAAGGAAACTTGTGCAAATGAGGATTTATCACGAACTCTTTCATGAGCTCATCGGAATCCGCCGTAACGACGACGTTCCAAAGGATGCACTATATCTGTAAAATTCTATAGAAATTAGTGTTTATCCTAGACTCTTGTATGGTTGAATTACATGTACTCCTGTTGAATAGTATTCATGTGGGATTTTTTGCTTATTATCTAACTATACCTTTACTCTGTAGCCATGCTTAGGATTAGAAAAAACATGCACGCCTATAATGTAAAAAATAATTGAAATATCAAAAATTATTATCATTGTATGTTATAAATTCTGATATTTTCAGCAAATATGATCAGCGAAGTTTAAATTTTATTAGGTAACAGATCGTCCCCGCAGACTACAGGCAATGGATCCTGGTGAAGACATTTGATTAATAGTATTCTCGACATGACGTCAACTCTGTGTGCGGCTTCGCCGTCGTCATCCATCTCGACGACGGCGCTCGCTTCTCTGAGTGATTTGGATATCTGTTTGCAGTTACTCGGAGTAATTGCCTGAATAAAATGGATCGCTGATACCTTATTACCTCACGGAAGATTTTAACACTACACCATCCACTGGGATTATGATTTGTAGACAAAGCACAAAACGACGAATATTTCTTGGCAAACTTGACAACACAGCAAAATATTACAACGTCGGCTACAAGTTTTCCAGTTATCAGTAGTAGAAAAGCATTTGTCGGTTAATACGTCTAGTTAATTTGCTAGTGTCTTTTGCAATATATTTTTATCTTTCCTAGCTAAGAATCAAAAATTAATACAATCGAAACATGTTCCCATTATTAAATCACTCAAACTATCTGGCGTTTAGTCTTTTGACAGGATCAGGAAAAAGTGAGCAGCCAGAGGTTGTCCCCCGTCAATGCTATGACACGCTTACCCATAAGCTTTGAAGACGTTCATCGATCACATTGTCTCGAACCGCGTCGGTCTCGGTGCGGTTTGGACGCCATTAACTATTAATCGAAGGCACTCGGTCGGTTGACAACGCTTCCGAACTGCCGCGTCATTTATCACGGAGTCACGCCTGCATAATTATTGTAGTTACCTTTGAAGATTACCGCGGTTCGATATACCGTGCACTAAATGGAATTAAAAATTGAATAATGCGAGACACGTTTTAAGATCTTCTGTTCGCATTTATCCTCATCACTTGTTTTGATTTGGGATGTAAGAAGATCTTTCTAACCTCGGGCCCACCCGACTCGCTGCTCGTGGGGCACATCGCTGGCAATGAACGAAGCGAGGGCTTCGTGATACGTGTGTACGTCTGACGGTACCTTCTTTTGCATTGTCTTTTGCGTACTTTCTTAGACAACTAGCCTCTGTAACTTAGGCTCTGCAAATGTAATGTAAAGGGACTTGACGCCGTTGTTTCGTTCGGTGACGACACAAAAGTAAAACCAACTTACATCCCCAACATTACTGAAAACAGTAATCGATACACCCTCTCAGTAATGAATATTATCGTACAAACTCGACGGCGATATCATGTAAAGCGACGCCAGTTCCGGCCGTCGCACCACCGAACACGATGACAAGTCAATATCCTTCCCGCCAGTACCACCTACTTTCCTGGTCTACCGTAATTACCGCCGGCGGGTGTTCACGTGTCGTACGGCAATTTGCTGATTGGATTCGGATAACTAATCGTTCCTTAGATATACCGGTGTTAGGTTACTCCAGCTAATAATAATGACGTGCGCAAACTATTAAGCAAATTAGATCAATATGACCTGCAATTTTGTTTTATCACATTGTTTTGTGTCATTTTATGACCAATGGTTCTGTCTAAGCAACATTTGTTTTTTGCTAGAAATTCATACTCTTTTGTTTGCGATATAATATTGAACTGTTACTTACACGGAGTATATAGTTATCAAAAAAAAAACTGGTATTTTTATTTAGTTTGGATACTGGATTTATCACTTGAGAATGATGTCTTCGACATCTACAAGCGAGTATGTATATAATTTATTAAGACATTTCATGTGTCAGCTTCACATTTCGGTTGGCATTTTAATTATTTTCAATTTCAGCATCACTATCCATAATTGTTTCACTGCTGACCTCAGATATGCTCTCACAATGTGAGATCTGTCGGCCAATGTCCACCACCACGCTAGCCGAGAGTGGGCTGGCATGCTTAAGACATCTTTGAGAATGTGTTAGTATAATTCCTGTTATACAAGTTTCTTGACGATGTTTCCTTACGTCGAAGCTACTTATATTTAATTTCTAATGTGCACAACTCTTCAATTTGTATTTTAATTTTAGATTTGAAGAGTTAGTATAATGTAAAGTTGAAAATGAGTTTTTCATGTATGAATGATGTCTGCTACAATTTCACACAGAATGGTAGGTATATTTTAAATCACAATTATAATAGCGTTCAAGTTTAATCATTTATTAACTAGAAAAACAATAATTACACGTAAATCGAGAAGGAGTAAGGTTTTAAGCTGTGAAACTTGGCCAAGATTTCCAAATCATTTCAGACAAAGATGTGTTGAAAATAATGGTTCCATCGAACTTTTTCTCTTCACCACTAAAGCTTTAAATATTTTCAAGCCGTAACAAATTAAAAGTTTTGTCGAAACACGATGGGTAGAACTGGGTAACATTGGATGGTAACCACGTCGTTCCACGGGGCCCCGCCCACTGCTTCCAGACTTTGACGGAGCGGAAGTTATGTGGAAACTGTTTACCGAAGCGAACATGAAACCACAGCTACATTCAATATACGGATTACAATGTATCCCATAAAGACTTTCACAATAAAAAAAGGTTTTTCGATTCCGCGATAAACTTATGAATATCAATTTATACAGAGTTCCAACAAGGTCGTTACAACTTACAACGTTTACCAAAACGTTCACTTTAGATTCTGGATAATGGATTATTAATAAGTGTCCGCAAAAAGGTTTCCAAAGGATTTTATAGCTACAAATACACTCGATTATCTAAAATTGACCGGCTTCTTATAAGATGTCCCACAGTAACAAGAAATGTTCCAGTAGGTAGTAGGATGAGGAGATCAAATGATATATTTACGTGGGATTCAACGCCCGCTTGATACGATATAGACTCAATATCTGAGTTCGGCGTACACTTCAATGTAAAATTAAGGAAGACAAATAGAATGAATTAAATTTCCAGTCATTAGTTATTCAGTTAACAACTCATAACGTTAATATCATATTAATTAAAACTTAGTTAATATTAATTAGGTAACCAACATGGTAGCTTTACATCTGATGCTATATTTATTCTGTAGAATATGGCAACAATGTTAAGCACAGATTGCAGGGGAATAATATTAACAGCGGTAGACGATCGTGTAGGTCGTGCCGGGACGTGCCGGGACGTGCTGTCGATAGATGAAGGAAGATTAATGATGGCTCTGAATATCGGGAACATCACAACGAAAGTCCTCCTTTCACACCGCA
This sequence comes from Megathymus violae, assembly GCA_003671415.1. Taxonomy (NCBI): domain Eukaryota; kingdom Metazoa; phylum Arthropoda; class Insecta; order Lepidoptera; family Hesperiidae; genus Megathymus; species Megathymus violae. The sequence continues at coordinate 486,855 of PDGT01000133.1, read as the reverse complement.
GGCTGAATTAGCTTTCGCAAGTCAAATAATCAACTACCACCGCATACGATAAATTACTAAATTGCTTTGTTTCAATTAAAAACACCCCGTCCGTATTGAACGTTTAATATACTTGTTATTTTATTTGTTATGTACCTATACGAAAGTTATATAATGCAAAAAATAATATTGTTAGCTTACACAATATTGCTGACGTCTTAGATAGGCAACTTCGCAGGCGGGTAATTGATGTATTAATTCGACCAGAGTTCGTTTATAAAATAATAAAATATATAAACACAGACACAGACACATATATATATATATAGAAACACATATACACACAAAAGCATGATTAGATACATACTCGTATATCTATAATTGATGTCTATAATAAAATCCTATCTTTAAAAATCGATTAAATTATATTCCAAAGGTAATATGTTATCAAAGGAATAAACTCCCCAGGACCACACGTGGGAGTGTCTCAAGGATCAATATTAGAACGGCTCCTATTTTTAATATACAATGATCTTCCTTATTTCACTAGGAACTTGTGTAAAACCTGAATTGTTTGCTGATGCCACCTCCTTAAGTTTTAAAACCATTGGCTCTTTCATGGGTAAATGTGTGAATAAACGAAATCCGTCAGAATTGATGGAAATGCCGTACTGTAAATGAAGAACTCTCATTGCAAGCATTCGTATGAAGAAATCTTATTACAAACATGATGATTATTTTAAGGATAATACTGCTTGGACATGAGCTCAATATATAATCATTAGTAGTAGTGATTTCTGTAACTGCGAAAAGGAAAAACACTCCTTCTCCTCTTTTCTTCCGGGACCACTCACGGTCGGGATATATTGAAGCGATGACAACAGCCGCAGTTACTTATATAAAAGCTCGTTCGTTAGTTTGCACCTCGTAAGCTTATAACATCGTCAATACTATAACTTTGTTTCAATGTCAATAGCTGAGTAAAGAGCACGAGCTTACTGCAGTTGCAACGCACTTCAATAAGTCTCCAAATTTCGCCACTAGCCGCCCTCCATCCAACTACGTCACGACCTGAGCTACGCAATATGTTACGTTCTACACAGTACGGTTATGTTATAAACACTTCTGGTTCTAGACTGGAGCCACCTGGTTCCGGAACGATCGGGGGCGAAAAAACCTTTGTTTGAAATCTTTTTAATTTATAATTTTCTCCATACCCTGTTCTATACCTTATGCATTCTATGCCTGAAATGTGCAGATCCCAGCAAGTCGATCGTGTAATTTTTGATGTACGAGACATGAATCCGTCGTTAATCGATGTGGCGAGATCGATGCTCGGTGAGCTCCGGATAAGGCGCACAGTGCACCGTACATCCCTCCAGCTCCCGAGGTAATTGACGTTGAGTCGCGGCCTAATGTGCGCTCACCGCGGGCAGGGCACTCGGCTCGATTGCTATCATAGTTCGCCTCGTCTATGGACTTACTGCCTGTACGATAGATATATACAGTGTCTGTCATGATGTGCTATAGTTAATACGCTTGAAGTTATACCTACTCTTAAGTAAAGACTGAAGTCCGCTGAAAGGGCATGGATAAAATATAAATTAATAGAGCGTGAGTCTCAGATTTAAGTTTTTCAGATATTTAAATTGAAATAAAATATCAACATATACTAAGCGTCTTTATCGTGGCTACTTAAAAAATTTGTAGCAATGTGATATAAAACAGAAAAAAAAGGTTTCAATACCTAAAACACTGATGATGGCCACGATGGGTTAAAACGTGTCACAGTAACTCCATATTAGAATTATAATCATATAAATAACTGGGACCAATGCTGGACGCAGTATTCAATAGTACTTTTGAGTGTGTGCAATTTTGTTGGGATCTTAGGTGATCTATGTAGTTGACGTGGTGTAATTGTGATCGGACCGCGGTTGGCACGTGTCCAATGTCGAGTCGCCACTCTTGCAGTTCCACAGGTGGTCTGTCCAATACTGTCTACGAGAGCGTTTCCTTTGTAAGTTCTTGAGAAAATGAGATATTGTTGTGTATAGATTTTATCTTTGTCAAGTAACCCGCGCTCGCTTCTCTTTGGGAAATTCCGCTGGACCAGATCCATTTCTCGACAAGAAAAGTGTACTAGATAATCACCAATAATATAAGTTACTAGTATACTATGAATCATATTAAATATGTTCATTCAGTGTAAATTGAGTATTATATGTATACAGATAACCAGACAAAAATTTAAATATACTTCTAAGCCTCGATAACAAAGCGTATCCGCATTGAAATGAATTGAAATAATATTTTATTCGAAGTTGGTTTTTAAAAAACACTTTTCGAACGTCAAACTACACCATCGCTTCAACAAATCCCTACCGTGAGTGGTCTCGGAAGCAGAAGCGGCAACAAACTTCCGAGGAGATTTTTTTCCTACTCACAGTTACAGAACGCACTTAAACTGGCTTAATATTAAACTCAGGTCCATTGAAATTTCCTAAATTATTTTACGTACAGTCTCGCCTCATTACAGTTTCGTTATTAATATTACAAGTAAACTAACGAACAACAGAAAGACTGCAGCAATACAAAATGGGGATATGATTTAAATCGTTCTGCTGAAAACAATACAATAAAACTCATCGAGGCCGTAAGCAATGAGCTAGACGCAATTCTTGAGATTTCCATCGCGGCAAGAACAGGCTGTATTCTTAACCACGGAAAATATTATCGAAGCTTATTTCGATCAAGAAAAGTCACACGTACCGAGAACAAAGAGCCCGCCCCGCGGAACAATACGGCGAGAAAACTTCTTAAAACGCCAATAACGGCCATATCACCGACGGCGGAGCGCTGCCGGGTTGTGTGTGTAGTACCCGTGTTTAGCACAGAGGGAGCCACCCGCCCTTCGTAGTGTGCCGACTGGTGAAGTTAAAACGTTAACGTCACCACCAGAGAATACTGCAACGGTCGTTTAGGTCGTTACATACGAAATGACGACCTTGCGGCGCAGCCGGTAGTGACTCCGCATGTCGGGCGAGTGGTCCAATACCGGCCGGGGCAGGACCCGGGGCAGGACCCGGGGCAGGACCCGGGGCAGGACCCGGCCGCTATAGTTAAGAGTAATTGTTTGTACGCGAATCGCGATGTATAACTGTTAGGTTGGGTTTAACAAAGGAAATCCTAGTGCATGCGATATCAGTGTGTTATTTAAAACATTATTTGTAAACGCCACATAGAATGATCGCCTAATAACAATGGCTATCTACAGTTTACATAATAAACGTATTATCTACTGTCTGTATAAATCTACTGTCACCTCCGACATTATCATAAACCTTTTATAATGCTGAGTTCTCACAGTTCGTATTATATTTATCTATTATCGTATTATATTTATCTGTGTTATTCTATTCATAGATGGAATAAATTTACATAAATAAATAACATAACTTTTAATTATCAACTAATTCAAATTTATGAGTCTTAATCTTCATAAAGTAAGCATTGTTACTTTCAATGATAGCTCATATTACACACAATATAAATCATACAGTGATCACTCATTATATATTTAAACCAAAATATTAATAATTTACATCCAAAGGTTTCGTAGAACAGCGCCTGCCGTATACGGTAGTATTTGTTAGAGGCTGTGTATTCATTAGGAATAGGACCTATCAATAAAATTACAGAAAGTATACAGTTATTATTGTAAAGTTTATTACCTCATCGAAAAAGCATTAAATAAAATTAATACATTACGCGACAAATGTAAATCGTTATCATCGATTTGCATCTTCAATATGTAGCAAAACAACAATTGTATAAAGTTGAACTACTGCTGGCGTAATATTCTATGGTCAGGTTGAGAGCTCACTGCATAACTTAGGAGTTGCCTTCACTAAACTCAAGTTTTTCTTATAAAGCGCTCAAAGTCCGCTCACATAATCCCTGCGGAGGAAGATTATCGGTTTCCAATTACCCGTTTCCAATTTGGCGGCGGCGTGCACCCATTGCACTTATATAGGCAATGTTGCGCTGGAACTTTACATCGGTTCCTGAGATGCTTGGAAATTGTTCACCCGACGAATTTTCAGACGTTTTGAAAGTTCAAATCCTTACGGCTCAAATTTACTATTTAAATCAGCAATACCTCACAGGACTTTTTTAAAATGTTAATCTCAATCGATTAAAAGAAAAGCCCGAATAACCGTTCTTGATTTATCCATTATGTCCATTATCTTATAAAACTTCTTTATCTTTTGGTAGCCCTGGGAACCATATTGAATCATAAAGGCGAAATGAATTGAATATTTTAATTTTCACCGATAATATTATTAATTAAAATAACACAAGCATCTAGCACCTACCATAGAGGTACTATCTATTTCAGATGCAAGAGTTTCCAAAACACCAAACGTGGAGAAGTCTGTCGCATTCCAGGTTGTACGGTGGCACCATCTGTCGGTGCCCAACCGACACCTATTCGAATGCCGCACGTGCAACCAGAGACGTTCAGACTCTTTATCCAGTACGTTTACACTGGCAAGGTAAAATAAATATTTTCAATAGAATAAAATTTATAATTCCATTGCTTAGCTGTATCTGTGCACTTATTTCATGCTCGTGTAACGACATCTACAGCTTAACTGCAACACTAAATACTACGGCTGGCATTGTACGTGCCGTGTGCTGCCATCTATTACACACAAGAATAGACTTATGATACTAGAATGATACCATCAAATCCGTATTCTCATTCTCTCTCACTCAGCTATTACTTCAAGATTCTGGAGTCTTTGAAATGATGACACTAGCTGCTGATCTCGGGGTGGAAGACCTCCGGGCGGCTTGCGAAGATCACGTTACTTCTACGTTGAGCGTGGAAAGTGCTTGCACACTCCTCGCAGCAGCTATGGAGATTCAAGATAGACCAGGTAAATAAATATTAAAAACGTAACAGTTGAGGTGTTTCTCGGTAGTATTTAGGTTTCCTTACTTGTTCCTTTATCACATATTTATCGTTAGTAACCATTGTTTTTAAATAAGGTGCTGCGGCGAAACATTCCTAATCCCAAACACATCCTGGTTACTATGTCATTATTGTATTCATGATACAAATAGAGTTAACAAACACGTCGTCTTTTTTATTAAGTTATAACATGTTTATGTGGACTCAAATAATATTTTAAAACTAACCTTTAAATGCGATGGTGGTGTAATGGTCAGCATAGTTGCCTTCCAAGCAGTTGATCCGGGTTCGATTCCCGGCCATCGCATTTCTTTTTATATATATTATTTAATATCAAAAATATTTTTTTATTTATTCGCTTATCTTATTTAATAAATAATAATTATATATATATAATAAATTCCTTGTTACCTGATGCAGCCGTAAAGCGTACGTTAAATTTTTTTTAAACAAATTTGTTATGAAACAACAGGAAATATAAATAACAATATCACTTTGTCCACGCACAAGTAGACTGTGGGCATTTATGGATATTCCAATAATCATCCCAGTCGCGCACGATAGTTCCAAGGTCGCGACAAGGTACTATACATAAAACAGGCCAAGCACCGTCAGTGTTAAGTCGGACATTTTTCCTTGAAAGTCTGACATATTTTTTTCAAAAACCAAACGTACTTTTTAAGCCATACGATTTTAAAACAGGCAATCAGTAAGATATTAAGCTTCGGATATATATTTTTATTTCGGATATCCAATAGTTTCGAATACGATTACGGAACTTCAACATCCCGGGTTTTTTGACATGTCCATAAATCGGGAATATTTTTGTGTGTAAGTCGATGGAACTGTGTTTGAACTTATTACACATATTGGTATTATATAGTAGGGATTTCGATATTATAAAATAGAAATAAGTTAACAATTATTATGACTGGGCAAAAAAATTACCCCACCATTGTTGGTATTTATACATAACGTGTTGTCATTTACTTGTTCAGACAGGAGCAAAAAAATATATTGACATCATTGCACCCAGTAGAGGTATTCTTAAAATAATATACATATATTTGAATTTAAAATTCACAAATTTCGAAACAGACACGTCGTATAAAATATTTACATTTATCAAAGGTTATTGAATTGGATATAATAAGTTTGAAAATTACAAACCGGCAACGATATTACAACTCTATCAAAAATATCGACTTTTAATTTTGATACTCGATGTTTTTTAACAAGCTTATTTTATTCTGTACAGATCATAGAGAATAACATACGTTGCACTTTGCAGTCTGTTTATATCTATGCTTGTTTTTGGCTTCCATTTTTGACGGACGGGACAAGAACGCGAACTTGGCACGCTTACCGGTGTTTGTTGGCGGCTGTTTGATTTAGCTGTATTTCTAATTTACTAATAGTGCGTGAAATATTAAGAACCAGACATGTCTTACAAAGGACCGCCGAAAGTTCAGAAGGTGATGGTGCAACCCATCAACCTGATCTTCCGATATTTACAAAATAGGAGTCGAGTTCAAATCTGGCTTTATGAGAACGTTAACCTTAGAATTGAGGGACACATAGTTGGATTCGATGAATACATGAATATTGTTTTGGATGATGCTGAAGAAGTACATATGAAGACAAAGAACCGGAAAGTTATCGGGCGTATCATGATGAAGGGAGACAACATTACGCTTATCCAGAATGTAAATCCAAACGCGTCGGTGTAAATATAGGTTATAATGTAACAATTAAGAGACCATTCCTAGCCATTAAGTGAATGATGTTGTTCTGTGCGTAATTTCTCACAAAATAATTTGTACCAGCAATTAATTTGTCATTAAATTTTAAGTTATATATATATGATTTTCATTAATAACCTCCATTAGTTTTATTACAAACAATTGCAAGGTGTTTTTTTTTACAAATATAAAGTTCTAAGAAATTCATACTCTTATAATCACTTCATTTTTACATTGTTAAACCAATTTATAATATTAATCAAAATATTACCTATTCTGACTACTTATTTACTACAGAATGAAGAAAAATAGTATAACTGGGTTGAAGACATGAGTACCTTTATAACTGACTGATATCACTGACTGACAAATAAACATTGTCAATTATGTGTTTACAAAGTAATGTGATGATCATAATTTTCATAAGATATATATTTAAAGAGCGCTTGAGCTTCCAATATTTTATATTATATATCAGATAAAAGAAGATGCTGACTGATGTTCCATAAAGAATAAAACGGACACAAAAACACGGTGTCCTGTTAGTGGCATCTGTGTTAGATCTCAAGTAGCATTTTTGTTTTACATAGGTTACTAACATGTGTTGTTTATATAAACACTACCTGTTTACAAAAAATGTGTTGTACTCCATGGTCTCCTAACATTTAAACAATTTTTTATTAGTTTAATTATCTTCAATGATTTATTATTTATGATTGTTGGTAAAATAATATCTCAATAGTTTTAATATAAATGTTGCTCATACCACAATTTTTATAATTTATGTGCTTATACTTATAATAATGTAATAAGTTATCACTTGCTTTGATGAATAAAAATGCCATATGCAATGTCACATACTCTAAGAGCTCACCATATTCTTCTCCAAAGTATATTATGGAGTGTATCCATCTGTGTTCAACAGTTTGGTGGACTGTTAGCCATCTCAGGCTGAGAGGAGACTCGAGCCCAAGAGTCGGCCATTTATCAGGTATAATGATATTAAAGTGCTGTGGAGTAACAGCTGATTTTGTTACTGGACTGTGTCTAAATGCATATATAGTAATGAAAGTAAAAAAAATAATAGACCTGTCTTACCTGCAAAAGGATTGTTGGTGAAAAATCATGTGAATACAGAAAAGTAAAGTTTTTCATTGATAATTATATTAGAACTGAGAGTCCTGCTCATAATGAGGTAATCATATTTCAATGAATCATTAATTCATATTGTTTATAAAGAAAATATGAATAATAATAAAACATCAAATAAACTATTTATTTAAATTCCATTACAGGAGGAAAAAGTGCATCTTCATTTATGGAGCGCTGCATCGCCTTCATAGGAGACAACGCAGCCGATTGTGTCAAGAGCAATGCCTTCCTTAACCTACCTAAGGAAGCTCTCATCAAGCTTATCTCTTCGGATTTTGTTAGTATAATTGTCATTAATTATCGTTGCAATGGTGGTACTTTGTTGTGACCGAGAAAAATCAAACGGTCACACACAGCCCTGCACTGCCGTTGACACACAGACAAGAACGACAGACGTACACACACACGTAATACATTTAACCAACACTTCAAACTAACACGTGTCACATGTTAATGTTAATGCCCGTCTTGGCTAGTAATCAAACGCGGCACATTTCCCTTGGTGGGCCGGCTTACGTTGCGGTTAACGGTCAACGGTCAACTTAAACACTTGAAATTAATTCGACCTCAACTTATTCCCTCAGATCATGGAAAGGAATATAATAACACGTTTGTTAGCATTTTTAATGCAAGTTTAACCGTTGTTAACCGGGCTAACCGCTGATTGTAACAAAAACAATGTTTGTATCAATTGTTATGGATTTAAAATAATATTTATAGTTACCTAAGAATTTCGACCTTATTGCTAGCAAGCTATTTAGCATTTTGGTTAGAAAAGGTAAATCCACAATGCCACAAAATTGGCCATGTGATATATTTATTGGGTCCTTGTAGCTCGCCAATATTAGGTAGACATCGTCTTGTTTGAACTGGATCATATCACTTATGGAAGTTTTCTATGGCAGTATATAAGACTTTTGATTTGCGAACTTGTTTAATTAGGTTATTATTTACTGATGACAAACTCCACAAGAGCCTGCAATACTATAAAGTTCATTCGATTGATAAAATTAAGAGATGATTTAATATGACTAGTCATTTCGTAAGTATACCTAATACGCTGCAGTACTATAATAGTATGAAGTCGAGATGCAGTTGAGATGTTGGTTTATATGCAATCAATGATCTGTCCGACTTGCGGCCGCACAGCTATGTCTGGAGGAGGAGGAGGTGTGGCGGTGCGCGCTGGCGTGGGCCAAGCAGCGCGCGGGCGTGACGCAGCCCACGGCGCACTGGACCGAGGAGGAGCGCGCGCGCGTGTGCCACCACCTGGCGCCGCTCATGCAACACGTGCGCTTGCTGCTCATCGGTAGGTAGCGCTGCAAGTGTCAGGTCAGCAGCGCCGACGCTCCTAGACGGGAATACCTGGTCGATTCCAGTGAAACGGTATTCGTCGTAGGATGACCTGAATCCCAGAATACAACCAGCTTACCGTGCCCGCAGTTGTTACTAATTTTTAGAATATGGTGTTTCAGGAGTCTCACAGATTATAATCACTTCGGAAGCCGAGCTTTTCATGTGTGCGATTTGAGAATCGCCAAGTTATCGGTAATGACTATGTTGCGCGGTAACCAAAACATTGACAAATGAATACGTGTACGTAGCGTTTGCTTATAAACAGTAGTTTTACATTCGATGCAAGGGTGAATAACACCCGATGCCGCTCAGAGAACATCAAGCGGATATTTGTAACGATTGGTCCTATGTGCAGACAGTACAGTGTTCGCGGAAGAAGTGGAACCGACGGGAGCGGTGCCCATGGAGCTGTCGCTGGAGCGCTACCGGCGCGCGGCGCTCCTGCGCGCTCCGCCCGCGCCGCCCGCGCCCCTCGCACCACATTCACACGCACACCCGCACCCCGCGCCCCCGCCCGACCCCGGCGCGCAGCCGCGGTACGTTCCCGGAGCTAGAACCGAACACCAGGATCTAACAGGATCACTTCTATCTATCCGCTGTGGGGTCTCGATGACACAGCCCCGGTCACATAACCATGTCCATCTGATCTGACGGATCAGCCGTTTGTTCACCATATTCGTGGAGGCGATAAAGGACCGTTTGATCTTTGAGTCAGTGTTTGTCAGGTTATTAAAGATGGAGATACGGCCGTTTCTTTCCCGTCGCGTCTATAACTATTAGTAGAGATATTTTTGCTGCGCACATGCAAATTGTAGTACGAGCTTCCTTCTGACACATTGCCGGAGCGACCACTAACCATCAGGTGGACCGTCTGCCTTTTCGTCTGCCCTTCTGGCTATAAAAAAAATGTTACTTTATTCAGTTGTACTTCATCCATAATTTAACTTCAGCTCGCCCCAGTTGTGCTGCGATGTAGCCGACGGGAACGATGCTATGTAAACCACGGACAATCAATTAAATATCGATACGGTACACTTATGCAAACATATGGTACGTATAGTATATTATCAAGAGCAAATGTCGGTGTCGTGTGCAGGCTGGCGGTGAACATGTTCGCGGGCTCGGCGATCCTGCAGCAGGACAAGAGTGCCTTCCAGTCTCTCATCAACGGTTGGTACGTGTCGGCTCGCCAGCTATACTGACCATCGTCAAACATTGAATAAACTTCCTCCACATACGAGTACGAAGTTCAGATATGTATTAGATTCTCACCAACTAAATCTCCGTGGGAGAAGCCACCGGTCGCATACTTTCCTCGAGAACTAATTCATAAAACTTGTGCCTAATATAACGGTGATCTATTTTAAAAATCTACTTCTGCATCGGCCGACCCCCGACCGTCCCGCGCAGGTGCGGCACGCCGAAGCAGTCGTGGCGGCTGGCGTTCCGCGCCTCCTCGCACGGCTTCTCCGCGCAGGCGTTCCACTCGCACTGTGACGGCCTCGCGCCCGTCCTGCTCCTGGTGCAGGTACCTGCGGCGTACTCGCTGTCTCCGCCTTCTGCATAGAACACTTTCTTTTATACAAGAGGGTTCTTAGGGTGAGATGTTACAAGTGTAAGAATACCACCGGATTGTAATCGGTTACTTCACTTGATGAGTTCGAATGGTCGTGTCGCGACCACACAGAGCGGGTCGCCAGCCTCCAGTGATGTCCGACACGCTCCCTGTCTCCTATAGTTGTGGTCTACCACTATTTAAGCCATTTATTTATTTAACCACAAATTTAAAATTCGTTTATTTGTATTATTGTCGCCCCAATTAAGTTATTAGTTTTACTTAATTTTATGCACTGGTCAACGTGGTGCGGCCTTTTGCTTATTGGGTGGTTTTTATTGTAGCGATCATTTTGGGCAACTTTATCTAATTCATTTTATAGTAACGATCATCTTTTCTTCTATCTATACTAATAATAAAATTGTAACTGATCGATTTTTGTACATGAACGATATATGTATGACAAAAAATATTATTAGTAGGCCTTTATTAACGCAATAGAACGCAAAACAATAGTTGTTAGAATTTTTGTCTGTTTGTCTGTGCGTTCCCGCTGATCTCAGAAATGGCCTTAGCGATTTCGTTCTGGTTTTTACTATTATATTGCAGTGAGCATCACTTAATACTTAAAGTTAGTTTCATTGAAATCCGTACATCAATAAAAAGGTTAAAAATTAATTTAAAATAATGGGGGACTATTTTTTAGCGTAAGGGGTAGTTTTCCCGAAGCGAAGCGAAGTCAGTTTGCTAGTCTTATATAAGATTGTACGACAACATTGAATTGAATGTAATGAATTAATTTGGTCGACAGCTGCCGCGCGGTGAGGTGATCGGCGGGTTCTGCGAGTCGGGCTGGTCGGGGGGTGCGGGCGGCGCGGGAGGGTACGCGGGCGCCGAGCGCGGGCTGTTGTTCGCACTGAGCGAGCCGCCCGCGCGGTACCCCCTCGTCAAGAAAGCGTTCGCGCTCTGCTACCATCCCGAGTGAGAAACTTCAGCTGGTTTCTCAGCTCAGAAATGTCACACATAGAAGAAAACAGGACTCTACGGGAAAGAAAACGTGCATTATTTTAAAGTTGTTTAAAAAATAATGACGATGGCCGTTCGGGGGGAGCGCTACCTGTAGGGCCAACCCTAATGACTTTAGATAGATATCCTGACGAGTCCCGTATGTGTCCGGTCCAGCCGCCCGGTCCAGAGACCGTGTCGTACTCTCCGAAACCAACGTTCACGTCAAGTATCCGACCGACGCGCTAGTGCACAGTACACGTGTTGCCGTAGACGTCGTTATGTTATCGACACGAATCACTAAAATGTATTTAAAATCTGCCGCCGACCACTCTGTACCCTTGAGAACCAGCGCTGATAATACAATGATAATTCGCTTCTAAGTTTGCCATATTCACGCGGCAGACGGTTTGATTTAATTGCTGCAAATTTCATATTTCGGAAAATATAAAATAATAAATTTAACTCGCAATATCGCATACACTATTACAAATCGACACCGCTGCGAGCACCGTGCGGAGACACCCGACCTCCGTTAGACAGAGAGTACCTCACCGTCAATGGAGTTACCTCGACCGGACAGTGATCCGTTGTAATGTACGTTATTATTTTTCTATCGTTTACATAATGTGTTGTTCCAGATGCGGACCGATCTTCGGTGCCGGCGCCGACCTTCTCATATCCAACAATTGCAACGTAAACAGCGACAGCTACAGGTTACTATGACACACTTACTGTCTCGATTATGTGTTCGTCGTACGAAAATGTTGCCTTTTACTATACAACGCATGCATTCAGTTTGCCAATTACAACTACTCGTCAAAAGATGGCGCTGGTATCGCACTAAACATATTACTGATTTTGTTAGTATTTTTTATGTTTGTCACTTCGGAACTCGAGTCATTTGGTAACCGACTGGAAAATTCCTTTTTTGTTCAAGACGTTATACTTCTTATTCGGTCCCAATAAAATTTAAAGAAAAAAATACCTCCTTGATTAGAATATTTGTTATTTAATAATTATTTTCTTTATATTTCAGTAACCTTCACTCATATGGCGACTCGTTGTCGCCGGCGTCGCTCGCGCCCGATTACAACTTCACTGTCCGCGACTACGAGATCTTTACGTATAAGCATAACTAATGACAACGTTTAATATTGATGGACGGTGCCAGAAGATTCTTAATTATGTTACTATTTCAAATTAATATTATTATAATGAGTAAAGTATAATGTAACAATGGCTACCAGTATTTTGTTGCAGTTCGTATTAAAATAATTATATACAATATCAATTTGACTTTTCTTTAAATATCGACTATAGAGAACTGTTTCCGATTTATGGATACACCCAAAAACAAGAAAAGAAATAATTTGAGATTAGCGTCATCTGTACAAATCGTTACGCAATCATTCGTTAGTTAGTAAACTCTCTTGACTCTTGACTAATAGATGGCAGTAGAGGTACCTAATTACATCGTTTCATTCAAGTAAACCCATCTAAGATATTTGTAATCATAATTATTATTATTATCATCTCCACGGTGATAGCCCAGTGGTTTGAAAGTCCGTCTCCCGCACGGAGACCGAGTTCAAATCGTGTATTTACCTATACCCATACGCGTATTACATATTGATTATGGCTCGCTTCGGCGAAGAAATACATTATGAGGAAACCTGGCACACCTGAGAGTTCCCCGTAAAGTTCTTAAAGGTACCTGTTGCGGCTGGATGTTCTAAGAAGATGATTAAAAGTCGAAAGCCAGAATTGTAACGATGTCTATTGAAGGTTTGCTCCTTGTTTATATGAAAACAAATGTCATGTACATGTACCATCAATAAATACAATATTTAAAATATAATAACAATATAAGGTAGTCTGTGTTGCCTATTGGTGTAAGCGAGATACCTATATAGCTGTGGCCATCTCGCTCGCACCCTATAACTACATAATACTCACGGGACGGCGCGCAGCCCCCTAGCTCAACAACGGGGACTTTCATCACCAGAGGGCTGTTGGCATCCTCGAATATAACGTCGGGGCACAAGGGGTTTCCTCGAGCCCCGAATTCCCCATACTTTGTAAGACACCTTGTAGGACACCTCGTGGCCTGTACTGGATGCCTCCGAATGAACACAGCGGCCCACCGATCAATACTCTGGACTAAGCTGTGATGAATGCTTGTGAGTTGCGCTCCTGTAGTACCTACGCGAAATCTGCCAATCCGCAGCTGACCAGCGTCTCGGACTATGCCTTGGGACAATCAGGGGTTTCGATAATCGATTGAAATTCTAGTTATGATTGATAAATATATAACTAAAAGGTTTATTATACACAGGACTCGACTGCTTTGATTCAACCCCTTAACAACGTATAGCAGGGCACGGATCTTCTAGTTCTCGGAGCCCTCCGTCATGGGTTAGCGACCACTAACTAACGATGATCGTCGACCGACAGGACCGTCCGGCCGGTGCCGCGCGGTGTCGATCGGTGTCAACCGACTCAAACCGCACCAGCTAGATTGCGAGGCAGTCAGCAACCAAGTTAGTCAGTGAAGACTTCGAGGTTGATCCGTCTAATTATTTATTTTAACATATGTACATTTCAAATTATGTCGACTGTGAGCTTTGCCTACATTATAATATTAAAAAAAAAATAAACAAGCATGTCAAAAGAATGGTCAAGAACATTTATTCGATCCTTCTTTACTATTAACACAAGCCGTGGTTTTATCGCTCTGCTGTATTATATCGGTAAGTGGGTACCGATGTAATAATGTAGATTATACGTGATGAATTCTCTCAGCTCTGTTGCACGAGGACCAGTCTGTTCTAACTGTCCTACTTCTGTGACCAACCTTAAATATCTCTTTCAAAATTACATTACACATTGCATATTTAACAAATCCCCGCACAATACTTGCCCGTACTTGATACCGTAATAAGGTATTGACCTCATTACGGTTATTCGCTTTGCGAGTTATTCGCGCTAGCCGGCTTGTCGGTCGTTCCTCACTTTGTTTTCATGGGAAATCGCTTAATGCTTATTGGTCCAGATCTAGTTTTACACAATTTGTAAATGGCGCCACGACTTTACCAACATTTATGAATGTGAAATGGAAAATGATAACCAAATAACACCGCCTCGTAGTACTCGTTTACGACCTCCGTGATGCTCAAATTTGTTTAACCTTTAACAAATTGAATTATGATATCTATTGCCGATATTAGATGAAAAAAAAATGAAAATTACGAAATAGTTATTTTATAATATTATTTAATGCGTTAATAAAGACCCCTAATTATAGTTTTTCTCATTTATCCTTTATATATCAGAAATCGATCAGTTATAATTTTATTGTAAGTATGTATAGATAGACGAATAAGAGATGAAAATATACCTAACTAAATTATGATGTCTACTTAAATTATCACTCTTGACAAAGTACTTTTTACGTCAACCACAGACAATCGAGCTGCAAGGCACTCAGCCGGGCCGTCCCAGGACGCCGGGGTCCGACTCAAAAACGAATGGAGTCTGTTCAACCCGGAACTTTTATCTATCCATTAAACTTTATCCGTCACAAATGTCGTCAATATCAAATTAAGAAATAATCATTATTAAATTTAGAAAATTTATTGTTCAGGTTTTCTGATTTCACGCTTTTAAATCCTAAACAATATTACATAAAAATATTGTTCCTTCCACATTTTTATTAGTACAGAGTATAACAGATGATGTGTCATCATAAAATTGTTTACTTGCGCAAGAACGCTTATTGAAACAAGCATATTTTTTGACTGATTAATTTGTATTGTTTTTAAAAGATCCAGTTACATCGCTCAGGATTATAATCTTATAATCTATCATTATAAAGTTTAAAATTATTTGAAGGAGTGACGTGTATTTTAATTTAATCATCTGTGTTCAATGTGTATTTACTTGTATAAAATAATTAACGTTACTTATTTATACAGTTTACAGTACGGCTCTGCTCAAACGGTACCATAACAGATTTAACGTCTCATCTCATATACGTTTACGTACGAGTGCACCCGCGCCTACGGTTGTACTTACGACGTTTTATACTCGTAGGCGTATACAAAATTCTCGACTATTTATAATTATGGAAAATCAATGTTAATTCGACCGCTACATCCACGGGGGTAGTCACGTTATGCTAATTAGAAGTTATTGTTGTGTATATCATGTGGATGCATTTTAATGTGAGCCGGTTTCGAACCCCAGTTGTAATTGTGATCCAGTACACGTAATTATGCAAAGTCTGAGTTTATCTAACTAATACAGAGTGATAAAAATAAACAATCGATGCAAATTTTCTCTAATCGTTGCAAATATTTCAGCGGCGGCGGGCTCCGATAACAGTAGAACGCCGCGAGCCACAGGTATTCCCCCGGAAAGCGACGCTTCGTGTTTCCCGCGGTGCGGCGGCACGCGCGCCTCCCACATGCCGCTCGCCGCTCGCCGGTGACGTACAACAATGCCTGCGTTGCAACAATGACTGTTGGATAATTGTGACGCGGTGCCGGTGGGGAAGACCGATAATAAACTAAGTAACGTTTACCTCGATAACTAGGTGTAGGTATCTACTATAGCACAAAATAAAATATAATTTTATTCAAGCGACTAAAATGTAACAAAAACTATATATATACATATATATATATATCCTATTAAAATATTTGTTTACAATGTGGCAGTTATTAGGCTAGGAATTAATAAATGGTGTCGTCCGTTCCAATTTGTAGATAGCAATAATAGTTGTTCGCATTTGTACAGTCATTAAACAACAAACTTTTTTGTATCATATAACGGGAGGTGCGCCCGATAGATAAGCTGAAACTATAAAATAAATTCTCAAGTGGCTGCAAGTGTGTAGCCCCGCTGGGTATTTTTCGAAGGACCAAGTCTGGAGACTTCTTCTAGATAAAAAGGGGGGTTGTTCATGAGTACTTTGTATAATGTGGATCAGTTGCCGGCGGGACCGTGGACCGCTTGACATCGTCCATTACTTGGCCTAATTTAGTTTTCTTTGCGACTCTGACATCTTCCTCTCGTGCAAGGATCTAATTTTGGAACTTTCATTATATAACTAGTCGATAAACGAGCAGACGAGTCACTCGACGGTCAGTGGTGACCGCCACCCATAGAGTTACAACACCAAGGGCATCATCAAAGTAATGCTGAATAAAAAGAAAGCGGGGGACCCGCATCACCGGTTACCGGTCGTCCGACATGGCGACCGAAACAAGTATAAAACATTTCACGACCGATTTTAGAAGGAACGTGCAATTTAGCCGGTCGGGCAAAATACACCACCGCCGTGTACGTACCCTCATTATCAAACTGGGTGGTACGGAGCCCAGCGACCGCCGACAGGAGAGGCCGTTGTTCAGCGCGGAGGATGGAGCGGGACGGTACGTTATTACTTTTCGATCTGGACCTTCACTTTCTGTCGAATCCTTGTCTAATAATGTATGAAATTCTTCCCTTTAATAATCTATCGTATTAAAAACAGACTTTTGATTACAAAAATAAGATTATATTTACAACGTTCATTATCAATCTCTTATCAATCATGTTCCATAAGAAGGTCGAAGGTGCTAAATTTTAATTTAAAACCATTTAATTTACTCTTTTATTTTCGCTATAAGCTGGTTGCTTATAGATGGAACGAACGAAACCTGCAGTATTGGTTTATCATTACTGCTATGCTATTAAGTCCAAATTCATTCACAATTTGGGTCATGCAGTGACACAGTTTAGTATGAACATTAGACTTCAACGCGGCAATGTCGCGCGCCGTCGCCGGCGCCGCCGCCAGCTGCACGCGGCGAGGAAACCTTATGAGTCAACAATCAGATATTGTATAATCACTGACTGATTGTAGTGGCACTGATAATTAACGTAATATTCTTTCAGCTCGTTTGTTTGAGCCGACGTCGGGCGCATTTTGCTGTGAATAGGAATTCGTAGTAAGTACAGGGGTTGTTTTTATCATCGACATTATCTTCGATCCTCGACGACGTAACCTCGAATTTAATTCATCAAAACCAGACCGTCCCCAGCGGTTCATGTTTTTATCTCATGCTATTGGGGTATTTGGAACACGAGGACACGTCACCCTACCGAGCAAATCGATCACATTTTCGTGTTTCGCGTTTTAACTGCTCTGTGTACAATTTAACAAGAACTTGAAATACAAAAATCGAGAATATTTTTTTTTGTTTATCTTTGTCATTCTTTATATTTATCAAGACATTACAACACGCCGTTTATACTTACTCCTGCATGTTAGAGTTGAATTTATTTTATTAGTAGCAAAACGTAAAGCTGAATAAAGTTGTTTTAGAAAATGTGCTGAGGAGTCACTTTCGCCGTTTCTTCTCCAGGATGTTAAAGCACCTTTCCAAAACGGTAGTAGAAGCAAAAAAATACGTGTATAAGTATATTTACAGAATCCCAAATTGATCAAATGATTTTGAATTTGAATTTGGATACGTGACGTTAGATAAATGAATTTCGATGTGACAATTCGAAATACACGTTTAACAATTTTCGGATTCACCGATCATTTATTCGTTTTTATAAGTCCAAAAAAAGTGACGAGGTATGTATTTTGTAGCAACACTTACATACAGAAAAAATTATGAGTTAACACATCCATACAATTCGGTTAAATCTAATCGGAACCGTCACAAAACAAAACGACGGAAGTGCTAGTACTGAACAAT
Organism: Megathymus violae; assembly: GCA_003671415.1. Taxonomy (NCBI): domain Eukaryota; kingdom Metazoa; phylum Arthropoda; class Insecta; order Lepidoptera; family Hesperiidae; genus Megathymus; species Megathymus violae. The sequence goes on along the minus strand of PDGT01000133.1, from coordinate 468,330 downwards.
GGAAGGTCGGACCGAGTGACAATTACCACTGACAACTGATACCGATGAAGTAACAGGTGACTATAACTTTCATATGTCAGTGGGTGATTGATGAGCGGCCGTTGGCGACTGATCACCGTCGATCGTGGAGGTCCGTCACACCAGAGTGAACCCCGATGCGTTGGATTGAGGTTGATTCTAAAAGAAGGATGAGAGCCAGGCGGGTAAACTCAACTACTGTGCACGGTTACCATCGGAAACCATTTTATTCCCTCGGTGCGTATTGTTTTCGTCACATGCTGATCGTGAAGACACGACCGAGATCTTCCGGGGCCAGCGGCGCTGTCGCAGCGTGGTGGTGAGTCTCCTCAACCACGAAGCCCGAGGCCTGCAGTGGACCGCTAAAGGGTTGGAGTCGATGTTCCTATGAGTACGTCATGATTCATGAAGCTCCTCCCGTCGAAGGCGCGCTGGCTTAGTTTTCAACATCCGTAAAATGGTTCTCAAACGTTATTAACAATATGTTGTTTTTCGGATGTCGAAATAATTCCTGACTGAACCAACTCCTCATCCACGGTTTCACAGTTCCCTGTCACTGTGAATCTTAATATTACTTTGTAAAAATTTCAATGAAATTTACAAATCAGTTAGGTACGGTTTGATGGGTGCAATCTATTTCGGGTTTTTACTGAATCGTCCACTACGTTAGACACAATTGGCGTCCTCGGCCATTAACACGGCCCATCATGGGACGCCCTGGTTATTTTCCACACAATTTTGCCACATTAAAAGTTTATTGTTTGCGTGGAGGAAACCAAATTTCCACTCATTTCATGGTCTGCCGCCCACCGGCACCGGCCGCGCCGCGCGCCGGACGACCCGTCCGCCTGCGCGATTGCTCGGAACAACTGTTATTGGTACCGAACATTCACTAACCTCATAGGCTCGCGACACATTACAGCGGCGCCGTGAACCTCGCTACACTCGTCGGTGTGTTTCATATTTATACACACAACTCTTGAACATCACCAGGTCAGGTGTGTTTGAGAATCTCCGTTACCTACATGTAGGATCAGTATTTAAAATACACTTAATATATACGAAAAATACTCACTACAGCTCACCACAATGACAATGTTATTGTCGGTAATCAAGCTCAGATATATTTTATTTCCCGAAAGAAAAGTAACATTAAAATTGATTTAAAAAATTAACTGAAATTTTAGTAATGGATTAAAAACAGGGTATAATGGTAAAATTCGGGACATGCAATTAAGACTCAGAACACAAATTATGCGTTACAAACATCTACCACGAGTGAGTAGGCACCCTAAGGCGGTGGAAGCGCGGACACATTGAAGCGTATCTTGCACGGTGGCTCGCACCGCCACCAGAAGATCAGATTAGTTCCGCCAGGGCCCGAGCCTGGAAATACCACACGAACTGGACTACAACACGGATCTGCAAGGGATACCTTCCCATGACAAATGGTTCGTCAGATAGATCTACTCAAATATTATATTAATTGATTAATTTCTAATCAATTGGTACACGGTTCTTTCGATCGTGGCCAAATACAATGATACTGTTGTTTTTAGATAAAATGTGTTCCGGCCGTCCGGTGCTTCTTAACTAGGAACCTGTTTCGGTGGATCTGCAATACCGAATAGACTTAAGTGTAATAAGAGATATTTAGCAGTACGCAAACTTCAATGACCGTGCCCTTGTCGTCCCTGTGGGCGTGCGCTCGCCGCGCCGACACATATGCATCAGTAATTTCGAGTGTCTGAAATTATAAGAAACATTTAAACAACTTATTTAAGTATATATACTGTTGAAGCAAATTCACCTTTCAAGTTTATGTCTCGACCTGGAAGGTCGCTCTTGCGACGTTTCTAAAAACATTTCGATCATAAATGAAACGTGATCTCAACAAATGCATTCTGAAAAGTACGCGCCAACTCTTAAATGAAATTATTTATCTAAAAAGCAGTGGGATTCATATAACAAATAAATTATTCTGGTTCAGTAATCTGGCCGTTTTTAATTTCAGTTAATTAATTTTCCGATCCCGCAGTGTCCATTCATTGGGGCTTAGAATTTTTTAATAACCGAAAAACAAAGTTAACTAACTACACCAATAATAAAACTGTACCAGGACGCGACACTTTGTTATCGATGTATTTGTATATAGTAGGTGTTACATTTTGTCTGTGTAGTGGAAACCTATTTATAGATCATAATTTAAAATAAATGTGGGGATATGAAGCAATAACACGCAGTTTGGTAGCAGTGGTACCCGTTTATTTATTTTCCTTTACCTTTACAATATTTTCATTTGCACTCTTATTTAACCTTATCTACTGTTTCACGAGGTCGCATATTAGTTTGACGACCCCACTGAACAGAGCCTCTCTAATACCGAGCGCTCCATCTTTAATTCCGGTCATTCTTCACAGGTTCCTTGCACTCACCGATCGATCACTTTTTACAAACATTCATCTTTCTCGGATACTTGTACACTCATTAAATTACACTTTTTATGAAAATTATTAGTAAAATCCTACATCAATTTCACCTCAGGAAATCATCAAATTCTGCGGAATAGGAATTTAAAGGTGATATGGACATTCTATTAACAAATGACCCAAGTTTTCTTTGTTTTTCAGTCGGTAATATATGCATTCTCACTTAAAATTTCCAAAACGTGGAAGACATAACTGTACGGTTAATGTTAATGAGTTTTCATGTAAACGTCAGCGGCGCGACCTCCAGAGAGATCGACTTCACGAGTCGGTCTGCTGACCGCCGCGGAATGGACTCGGAAGGGCCCGGCACGCGAGCGCTGCAGCACTCATCGAGAACACGGGGTGTGGCGCATACTTCACAGAATTGAGCCGTAGATGAAAATCGTGGGAACCTACTCGTACCGATGTGTTTATTTCGCACACTAGCAATATATCTGCCTCAGAGGACCATATTACTTCATCCGGCAATTCGCATTACTTTTGGTCATTGAAGTACTGGCTCGAAACTATTATTTCATTAGAAATTTACGAGAAAATGATGATGTAGCGATCACGGATTACCTAGTGGCCTACTGACGATTCTACTCACTATTACACGATTACCATTTTAGTTAATTCATCAAAAAATCATGTAAAGATTTGAACTGTTATCTCAACAGTGGGTTGACAATTATTGGGAACGCACGCATCGAAAGCGCTCCGGTGTCGTGAGACCCCGCACCCGGTCGACGCGGCGGCGCCGGGCCGTGTTGTATTCTAGGAAATCATTAATTTATGTAACCCGTCCATATTGACTTATAAAGATGTATTGATGACACACAGAGTTTTTTTCGTTTATTTTCATTTGAGCGAGGTATTTCTCCTTCTATGACCTTGGCCACACTTAACAATTTAACTCCGTAAAAAATATCCGCTCTTTTTGTCATAACAAAAAGCGATGCGCCGCCGGCGACCTCGTGGTAGTAATTTCGAAGCGATGAAATGGATAAGACACATTGGTGGATTTAATTTGAAAGACAGGACCTAACCACTAGCAATAATGAGCGACTGGCCTGGAACAGTGGGAATGCGCGTCGATGAGGTGTAAATAGTAAGGAAGACTCCAAATATGATGAGAATATTTAATAACTAAAATATACAAAACGTAACAAACACGAATGGATGTCTGCGGTGTTATTTACAAATGCTACGGTAACAAAAATAGGGTTGCTCGTTTACATCAATGTAGGGTCGCCACAGACTCAACGGCGGAAGAAGATCGTACCGTCAAAGCTAAATAAATTTACAAGACTGTTTCGTATATTTTGAATCGCACATTTTCCATCTATCGCTTAAAGTGGAGATAAACCATCCGTAACGTCTGTGCATCTCGTTCACAAAGTTCAACGTACACGACACCGTAGAAACGAAGTCGAGGTCGGCCCGACTGTCGAAATGATCGCTAATTTTAACTGTGTCCGTTGTAGTACGCAACATTCGTGGACTAATATTTTTTGCTAGTCTGTTTAAACGTGCAAGTTATTAACATCGTGACGTGTTATTTGTTTAATATTTCAATATTAATTAATTATTGTTGCAATACGTTTACGATACTCCACGATACGTAATACGAATATGTGTGTGTGTGTGTGTGTGTGTGTGTATTTAAATCTGCAGTCGCATTCGTTGCATGGGTCTCGTTCCGGAAATTCCCTCATTCCTACCGCAGCGTGAACTGGACCCCGGCGGGGAAGGAGGTGGGCGGGACTTAGCGAAAATGCTATCCGTAGGCTATCTCCTCTCACTTCGACCTTAATTTATATTTATAATTTATGTTCGGTCTGTTTACGAAATTATACATCTTTAGCAAATTAATTTACCTTAGATACATCGGAATCTTATTTATATTTAGGTTAATAGATATAAATAGTTACTTGTAAGTTTGATTATATAGACATTTTTCGTTATTTATCTCAAATAGTATTAACGTAGGTTCCTTGGATAGTAAAAGTTTCATATTTATATAAATCTAACTTTTTTCTGGTAACTATTAATAACGGTTTAAAATATACACCGTCTGACCCACGAAGATTATATACTGTCCTTGATGAGTTTCACTGCTTACTTACTTTATAACATGCGACCGCCGTCAATGTTAAACTCCAATTAAGCGGAACCCATGGTCCATACATTCAGAAATTTGTACATACTGCCCCTTTGTAAACACGTATAAAGTACTAATAAAGTATCTACACTACTTACAGGTTACGCAGGAACGGAATACTCCCTCTGCACCTCTCACTCCCGGATACATCGTGATTGTAAGCAGCGAAAAGGTGCGCCCTTAGCGATCGTCCACCAGTCGGCTTCTTTTTATTCATTCTTATTTCATCAACGAGTATGTTTATTATCAAATTGGATTATTGAAATGGATTCCTTTTTATTTATTTAGATAACGAACAAATCAGTTAATGGTGAGTGGCCACAGTCGTCCATGGACACCAGGAACACCAAAGGCATCACCGAAGTGTTGCCGAGCGAAAACGAAACCGGGAATCAGGATTGAGTCGGGTAGTACAGAGCCCGGCGACCTCCAACAGAAGGACTCGTCGGTCGACCGGTCGTTCAGCGGGGTGCAGTAAGCACAAGTATAATGGGTCATTGCGGCGCACTTAATAACAGTGACGAAATCACTTTTGAATTTGGAACTTGAATTGCGTCATATGATAATAAACGTAATGCGCTTCGTTAAGTCCTGGCTGGTAACACCATAGAGTTACATAATAGAGGAACACTCAGCTTAAAATCGCGTCACTAAAACATAAATGTGCATGTGTGTGAAAAAAAAACTGATGTGCGTGACTTTTAATGATGTCAAAGCCACGTCCATGAATAATCGACATGAATGTCGACTATCCCATCACAGATTTTTTTTGCTATATTTAATTCGTTCTCTTAATTCTTATTACATGTTAAATTAATAATACCATGCTAATCCTAGTAACTTCTCCTTACTTCGCTTCTTCTAAGCTTAACCTTATTTGACAGGATAAAACAAAACATGATTACACGGTACTAAAGAAAACAATAATAATAATGCTTATTGGTTTTAATTAATTCTTTGATGTAAATCGATATAACTTATTTCCCTCAGAAAGGAAATAACCAACAAATTTTGGAGGTATAGATTCTTCATTAATATGTCAGTGATTTCGTAGAACAAAATAGTTGCTTTTAAAATATCTAGTGTAAACTTTGGAAGGAACCCTATCTATCTGATTTAACTTTCGAATCCATTTTTCTTTTTGAACTGCATTTACAAGAAACCTTGAAGAAGTAAAATTTGTCAATAAATATAAAATCACATTCGCCGTTTATTGTCATATCATAATAATAACAAATATAAAATTCGGCAAATTTTATCAATTTAAGGAGCTAATACTATTCAAAAGCAAAAGATGCACCTATATATAAGTCTATCTACTTTCTGTCCAATGTGTTTACAAGCTGTAACCGAAACTAAAAAGGTAAAATATGAACAAATCTAGGTAAAACAAAAAACATTTATTTATACCTATTTAAAAATTGTCCACTTATCGATAGATTTTGTGCAAGCCCTATACGAAACGGTATCATTTTCACGTACACAATATCTTTTTATCTTACACATAATTATGAAAAATAAATTATTATTCATAAAATGGAGTATTTACTGCATGTTATTCATCTTAATTTATATAATTTAAAGATCAACGTCTATGAAAATAAGCATCATGAAAGTAGTATTGCACTATCAGTACTTACCTGTGTATTGCCTCTTTGTTTGGGTTATTGTTATAAGTAACCCTACAATTTAATACTGAACACGACACCATTATGTTTACTATTTTTAGTCTGTTAAAATATAGAAAGATTGAACTGAAACTAATATAACAAATAGCATTAATAAAATAACAAATAGCAATTTTTTGACAAGAGACTAATGGAGAGTAAATAGTTTGAAAAAAGTCCTACGGTAAATTCTCTTCCATCTCTTTCTCGCAAGTAGGATTTTCCTTAAAGCTCGAAATCTCATTCGCACACTGTGTTCCTCTATTATGTAACTCTATGGGTAACACTAAACACGCCTGCCGACGCATTGATCAACCAAATAATATAAAAATACGTGGGAAAGTCTTTCACACGCTTTCACAGACAATTTTATTTAGTCACCATTGACTCAACATGATTATTAATCGTAGTATTACGATAAGTAAGTCAACGAAATTTTCTGTTCCCAACAAAATAGTTACAATAATATTCTACAATTGCGAAAACGTATCTAATCTATACTACTATATAAATCTGGAGTGTCTGTCTGTCGTACGTTCCATTTTTTTTATCAAACTTCATGACTGACATCAATTTGACCATTTTGAAATATTTTGTCTGTTTTTCTGTAGGTACGTCACGTTATAACTCAAGTACGGATTGACCGATTTAAATGGAAATTGGTATATAATGAGAACCTAATCAAGGAAAAAAACATAAAATTTTAAAAACGAATAATTTTGTTATATTTCAGTAGATCCGGAAATAACCCATATCAACACATCAATTTAAAATTACTGTTAGAAGGAAGGCTATGACGTCTAATACATTATATATAATTTTAACAGACATTCCATTCCCCACAGGTCGCCAGTGTTAGTAACATTCAGTGACCGAAAAGTTTTCACTACGTCTATCGTCGTAGGATGTTCACATTAAATAAAATGCTATATACAGTAAGTAATCTAATACATTATAAGCTGCTACCGGCGGTAAAGTTAGTGAGTTGGTCAACGTTACAGGTATATTTTGAAGGTATATTTTGTCAGTGCTGAATTTATCATAATTTATCTCTATTTCATTTTTCAAATCGCGTGAATTATTCTTACCTGTTTCATTACTAATGGAGGTCCAGGTATTAATTTTATTTTTTAATTTAGATTTTTTCCTTAATATTTATTGATTTTGCCTTTACGCAAATTGATAAAAAAAAATAGAATATGTATTTACACGTTCAAAGAAAGACGGGGTCCGGTTGGATTATTTTTCAGTATATAATTCATTCAACCTACTTCTGCTTTTAAAAATACCTGCCGGGAGCCAACCACTACGATTCATTTTTTTATTAAATATCGTTTTTTTTAATTTTTTTTTATTTTATTCAGAATCTATCGTATCGAATTATTCTTTATATATAACCATCGGGATCACTCTGTCCCAAGGGCAGGGGACCGCGGATGCCGGCACAGACTCCAGCTTTGAAGCGTAGTAGTAGTATTCTTTAACTGTAGGCCTATATTTGACTAGCTGTCTATTTGTATAATAATCTGTACTTACCGAGATATGATGTGCACGGTGGTCAGACCTCAATTTGTTAAGTGTTTTCTTGTTGAATATTTCACGATTACAAAATGAAATCTATACATGTAGCTGACGTCGCAAATATCCCGGTGGGTTCAGTGAATGGCGGATTTAAATTGAAAAGTCAGAACAAATGAAGTAGCCAAAGCCCTAGGGGTAGCTGATAAAATATCTGTATTGAAGTACCCACATATAATTAATTTTTTTTTGACACGCAATCGCTAAAGTACATCTTCCGACAATCGATCCTCAAAACGGCTGAAGTCACCAGAAGGCGGTCGATATATGCATACAATAACACACCACTCCAATTGCACACAGGCTAACTCGACAGAGCGTTCGACCCGTAGACACCACCGATTGCACCATGAATTGCAGTCGCTCTAAACAACGACTTAGACAATCTGTTATTATCGTTGAGCTCGCACTTCGCAATAGGTGTAACGGGGTGTACCGAAGGGAAGCAGCTCGAGACATAGTTAGATTAATGAAGTAAATCGAGGTTGCAACGTTTGTCTCTAAGATCCCGATATGGTCGATTTACATCGCTAATGTTATCACAGCAAATATTATAAAACACGGCTCAATTATTGCTCTCCCTCGAAAAGTCTTAACATTTGTCTTCTGAACTCATCTTCAGATCTTCGCCATATTTAATAACGACTACCTCCAGAACATCTACACACCAATAAAACACCATCGAGAGTTGTGGCTGGACATGAAATAAAAATTAAAATACATAACCACAAACCTCGACATGGTTCGAAAGAAATATGCCCGAAATATTTAAGAATGCCGCCTTATAAATATAAAACTAAGTGGACCTACCACGCTTAGTAATAGAAGTTACAGGGCTCCGCTCATCCGCTCCAAATAAAAAATCGTTATATGGCGATCGCTTATGGGACTGTCTCTCTGTGTGTCATGCGTGTCGAGTAGTTGGAAACACGTACAGTTCGGTGACTAATCCTAACCCGCATGAGCCGATTGGAACTTGATCGATATGATCGTAAGTAAAAATAGCTCAGAGGACAGTTTAAATCTTTACAGCATTGTGTCGAATATTACGTTCGATCGATTTTAGTGGGCTTCGTAATGAATAGTAAGACACGCGGGCTAACGTGTTTCTCTAACAACGTTAGTTTTCCGCCTATTTCCAGCCAATTATTCTTTATATTGAACGATTATAATATTTGTCGACTGTTCAGCGTGCTTATGATCTTCAAGAAATCGATAAAACTTTTATATTCGATCTGAAAACGTATTCTATATTTAATGTTATCTATATAAAATAATAATATATAGATATTTATTCTAAATAATTATAATGTATATTCTAAATTCTACGATAAAACTTTTCTGACGTAGATATGTCGAGACAGTCGTTTGGCCGCGTACCGGCCGCGGCGGCAGCCTTTGACGTCTCACACGCTTCCTAGAAAGTGATCTGACTCACCGTAGGCACTCAGAGCCTGCAAACACTGTCATCGAAGATAATTAGAAAATGTCCTGGATCGATATCGAATCCTGCGCGGTGTATATAACGTACGTTCCATCACGCATATTTATATGAAATAAAAACCACATGTCACACTATTTGACGTCGAAGTCACGCCGGGATCACCGGTTTACAATGGGAGTCTAGCGGTTTAAATACATTTCGTCGATACCTCAGAAGATTGCAGAAAGATATAAGAAATAGTCGAAGTAACTGTACAACTGTAGAATGTTATATATTAAATATAAAATTGGCGTTAACGTACTTGAAAGTTTCGCAGAATCGGCAGACTTGTTCCATATCATCGTATCATCATTCCATTCTGTAACTGACATATCAATATGAACGGTGTTGGAAACTACCAAAATAATACCTATCCTATTCGCTTAGCAATCAAGGACAAGTAAGTAGTATAGCTTAGTCATCGCAAGTTTTTGCGGTAATTATTTGCCCCTCGCCCATTCGGGTACCTGTCCCCCGTACCGTCTCCCATTAACGCATCACATATTAATTAACAATAAGGCTTCTTCTAAGAAGGAGCTATCGGCCGAACAACTTTAGATTACTTACACGTCAACCGTGAGATAAATTGCTCCTCGGCTTTTTGTTCCGGCCGATGGCTGATGACATTTCTTTTCGAGGAGCTTAAAAGTTAAATGACCATCAAAATACCATTGTGTCATCCGAATAGGAGACTTGCTATGGTATATTAAAAATAATATTATCCAATGCAACTCTTATGTACGAATATATGTATAGGTATGTCGTGGAATTCATGAGCCGCGTCGTTAATTTGATAATTTTAATTGCTTTAATTTTATGCCTTAATTTCAAATTCAGTTATTTGTTTCTAGAAAGTGTTTTGTTTTTATGAAACTGTGGTAATTTTTAGCGCCATGGATAAACTGAAAATTCGTACAATTTTCGAATATGACGTAACACCTCAAATTGATTCCATATACCCTCAACTACTGAAGTCAACATAAAGTTACCAAGGAAATTGCACGAGTAAATATTTTGAAAAACCGACTCCATGCTTCCTATACATAAATTATTTCATTTTAACTACAAGGCAGTCATTTCAGTCTTCCGTAATGTTCTGAACTCAAATTTCTGACCTGCACGTGCGCAGAGCGAGGAAGTATTTGATGTAAAAAATACGTCTCGTGAAATAGGTTAGTGTGGCGTGTCACGAGAGTAACGAATTGGACAAAGCACAAGTGTCCGGACGGAGCGATCACGGCACGTGGGCATAGCGAAGCTCGCCGGATAGCCGTGACGAATTTTTATCTGTTCCCTTAAGGTCACGTCGATCTGCTAATATTGAGATTGTCTTGAATATTTTTTATTGCGTTGAATTATTCCGGTCTTTGGAAGGCACGTTAGGCATCCTTCCCAGTTATCGTGATTACTACTATTCGCAATCAGATGGGCCACTAACTTAAACACAAATCCTCGATGAAGTGGTACAGGGGACTTTGCTCTAGGCACCCTTTAGACCAGGAATGAGTGTATAGAGTGTGAGCTATCTACTGCAGGCTATTATGGAATCGTCTATCGGGAGTGTGGACCCTGCTGTAGGTTAATGACAGTCCTGCAGAAGTCTGACATGTAACATCACATTTGCACTTGCTTCGTATCATATTCGATAGTTCTGCAGGGGACGCGATGTCGTCTGAGCCAAGATACTGGTTTTCCCAATTACACATTGAAAAACTCGCGCCTCGCAAAAATGAATCACAGATATGGTATAGGTATGTACTACGTATAATAAGTAATACATATAATAAATCGACGACCATATATTCGTAAACTCCAACTTTAACTCTACCGACGTATCCGTGACTTACGAATCGCGAACGGAGATCGCACATCGCGCGTCAAACCCACCGCTGCATTATGCGGCTCGCCCGACCGACACAATACATATCTGAAGCGCGTCGAAATCAATAAAATTGATTAATTATTAATAAAAAAAGCGGGATGGATAGGGTCCCGTGCCTTAAGTCTGCGCGTGCGCACTGTCACGTAGCCCGGCTGTCTCCGCACGTGGCTACGAGCACGTACCCGTCTCGAATGCACCAGACGCCAGCATTGTATCCCCAGTCCGCGCGTTACGCCTGCCGACCAATTATGAAGCTTTGTTTACTTCCGTCGACTTGCGGCTGCGGGTTCGGCCGCAGTGGACGCCGTTCCCCGAGCGTTTATCGTGACGCGATTAGGGGGCATAAGTGCAAGTTTTTGCTATGACGTGGGGTTAGACACATTTTAACGTTTTTATGTCGTCTAAAAGATATGCAGGTTGTAATCTTTTGTTATGGTCATAAAAATCTCAAGTTAACATCTTCTTGACGTTAACAGGTAGTCTACGTTAATGATTCCGTAACATTGACACATTGTTCGGGCAGCGGATTCGTTATACACACAAGAAAAGGGTACTCTGATAAAGTGAGAAGATTTTCAACCCTTAAAATTGGGTGTAATACTTTTACTATGAAACTAAGCAGAAGATGTGAAGAGGCGGCCTCACGGCGGCGACGCTTGTAAATAATTTATTTTATGGTGGATTTAGAACTAACTAGAGCAGTGGTAGTGGTATACCAGGAGAGCAGTAGAGTTGAAATACTGACTTAACTATTTGAGGTTTCGTCCAGATGGAAATAAACAGTGATGGTGAAGACGTTTAGAAATCTGAACCCCGCAGGTTGACCTGCAATGTATTCGATTGTTCAGGCAAGTGTAGGTAATGTGTAGGTTATGCTCTCAAAATTGTGTAAAGTTCGACCGTAACTCTTATTAGTTCATGTATTAAGTTCCGTATTAAGTTCATGTATAATTAACAGCTAGTGAAAATGAAAATTTATTGGAACAAAAAACCGACCTCGAGTCAATCTGAAGAAAGTTAATTTTTTGCTTCCTTTTTCTATCTTTCATCTTTAGGGGTGATATTTTTTCTTCAAATTGAAGCGGGACCAAAGGAGAAGTTCACCTTCTGAAACAAAAAGGAATTTTCTAAATCGGATAAAAAATGACGGAGGATAATAAATGTGAAGTATCTAATATAAAAAAATACTAACGAATTGAGAACCTCCTTTTTTGAAGTGGGCTAATAAAGTCAAGTGATTGCTATTGAACTTTTGTTTACAAGCGATGTATCCGTACGCGAGCAGGGTACCGTATATCAATGAATGAGATAATCGCCATGCTCGAATACTATGTGCCCGCGATGTCCGGTAGTTAAGAAATACGGCTCAAAGGACCAAGTGTTTTTCGCACCGTGAAATACAACAAATTTATTGAGGGAATTACATAAATGTGAAGTATTAGAAATAATAAGTGAAAATATCTATATCTATACTACTAAATAAACCTGTTCAGATTTTGGTGTATGTCTCGAGATAACTCAAAACGGCTCGACCGATCTTAATGAAAATTGGTATATAATGAGAACAAGCGGTCGCGCAGATGATACGCTATATAAAATATCAGTAAACCTAATGATATCTAATCAAGGTAAGATATATGAAACTTTAAATAATCCAACCCGAATGAAATCGGACGGGGCCGTAAATATAACACAAAATTATAAAAGAAAATGTTTATGTTAAACAATTTAAGAATGTACCCGGCTGTGGCACCAGTTAGAAATGCATCGAGAGAGGTGACCGTCGTTATTGCACCGAATAATAGTTGTAACGCATTGTTAACTGACATCAAAATTTGACATCACATAAAAAATATCTAACCAAGATTTATGTGAATTGGGAAAAAAATTATTTGTTAACATTAACGTTTTATAATTCAAACAAAATGACGCCACAATGTTTTTATTCGCTTACAAAAATCGATATCAACAATACATCATACACGTATATTTCTAACACCTTACAGCACTATTGTTTCAAAGATTTCAAAGGTCTGTATGTTCGCTTACTCTTCATTGATAAGTCAAAAGAATTACATTGTGCGCACTTGCTTTCGGGCATTTTCTCTCAGTCAAAAACACTGAGTGATGTCGAAAATTAAAAGGCATAGATGTAAAATCAGTATTAACAACAAAAAGTCTTAAGAGATTACAAAAAAATCAAATTAGTAGTCCATATTATTTTTATAAACAAATTGTTTTATACCCAAACGTCCTCACGGATTAACTAAAAATAAATATAAAATAAACGTTTACACACTCCCACCCCCGCACTAGAATCCAAGGGCGTGCGCTCCTTGTAGACAGAAATGCAGTGCTTTACTTGCCATTCACAGATATTTTAATAAAACTTTCGTACGTTTTAGATGACTTTAATTAATAGTAAATAAATTAATAAACAAAATATAATAACTTAAAAACGCCTAATATTTTATAAATAGCACCTATTTGCAAGCACACAAACATTATGTTTGCCAAGCGTTTGGCGACAAGCAAGCGGCGCTGCAAAATAATGTACCTAATCAACCAACTCCTGCCGTCGCGTTCCGCAGGAGATTTGTTCGCATGTGTGTAGTAATTTTGGTGTCCGTGCACAGTTCGCAAACGCACACACCCATGAATATCGATAGCCGCGACTCCAGCGGCAGGCTACGGAAGTTCGGCAGTTGTCGGGAGTAATCGGAAATGTTCGTTGCCTATAATCCGAGTAAAAATAATAGACGGAAATCTAATAAATAATTTATGTACATTATGCATTTTTGTTTACTAAGGTTTTATTTGTTTAAATAGCAGAAATGTTTTGTGTTTCGCAGGTGCCATTTTGCTTTTTTCATGTGATAAGCATTGTTTACTATTTCGTTTGCGCCAGTATATTTATAGTTTTCTTATAAGATTTTTCATTTTAACATTTGAAAGTGTGTACATTTAACAGTTTATTACTGAGTTTCTATAATAATTGTAGTGATTTGCTTTTACTAGTGCATTTGTTGATTTTTTAAATGTTATTTGATTGTTAGGTTTGTGTTGAAAATGTGTGTTTATTAAAAATTAAAAATAATAACTTCTCGCAATTGTCATTCAGTGAAAAGATTCAAATTGTGTCTAAAGGTAGGTGTGTACCCGAGTTACAACAATTAAACCAGCAAAAAGGGAATGTAACTCGAAAGTTTCATGTTAAAAATTATGCAACGTATAACTGGCTGTGTGGTTGTGTACACACGATTAAATTATATTATTTTCCTTGCATATTGTTTAGTAATTCTAGTACAGTGTGGACTGAATCGGGATATTCAGATTTAAATAATTTCTATTCCGCGGCAAAGAAGCATGACCATACAGAAAAACATCTGGAGGCCTGCTTAAAATTAAATACTTTTGGTAAATCTCGTACTGAAACGAGTATCAACAGTCACTTACGATTAGATATTGAGAGGCATAATGCTAAAGTCGATCGCAATAGAAACATTTTTCAAAGGCTGATCGATGTTGTTTGCTTTCTGGGAAAACAAGAATTAGCTTTTCGCGGTCACGATGAATCTGTATCGTCGTTGAATAGGGGTAATTATTTAGAAATAGTAGATTTATTAGCCAAGTATGATGGAGTTTTAGAACCCCATTTACAGAGTGCAAGTACCTCATTCAAGGGCATGTCGATCGGCCTTTTTAAAGGCCACATCGGATATCTTGCAAGGGACGTGTTCTGTAACTATCACTCACTTGGCTAAGATATTTGAGGTGGCCGAAATCTTCTGTTTATTTACAAGGGATATAGTATCTCAAGTAGCCGGAACCTTGGACATGTGAAAATTGAAGCTGACTAGGTGAGTAGTTATAATGTTTTAGCTTGTTATTTTACTTATTAGAATTTGTTCCGCCGCGACGATCGATCGCTGTTTTGTCTGCGTTGCCGTAGAAGATGTACACGAATAGTAGTACATCTTAGACTTGTTCTGTTGGCATGGTTTCCGACTTAGAGATCCGTCGCGTGGCTGTGGCTATGCTAAAAATCTATAAAAGAAAAAGTTTTTGTGACCGAGTACTCCGCCGCATACCCAGTGTCATAATCCTGTGCACGCCGCTGCTAGAATCCCCTGTTCCCCGTGTTGCGGGCGGCATGGACATACACAAATATGACATCACAGACACCCATGACCCGAGAACAAACTTTTATCTGTCACATAGTAAATGTCTGCCCCTGTAAATGTAATTGAAACTAATAAGTGTATTTACAAAATACCTAAATGCTTAAATGAATTTATATTTAAATTAACAGTACTAAGATCACATTAATTCAGAGTATAGATTGCGGTCAACACTCATATAGAGGCTCACCCATTCATAACCACTCGTATGACATGGCACCAGGAAACCCTTTCATAACGGGTGACCGCGGACAGAGAAATGTTTACAAACACGGCATGCCGGGCACGGTCGGGTCAAGGGACTGGCGAGCGGCGGCCGCCGGCCGGCCGGCGCCCCCAAGTGCACGAACCGGCCTCGGCGAGCCTGGGTAATGCCGGAGGCATTCGTACCTCGCTTTTAGTAGGCTTTGGCATGCGCACAGCTTCCGATGCGTCACACACTCACAATACTCTTTTCGCTGTACATAGCAAATTTAATTCAGATTCAATTTTTTATTAGTTAGTAAATTCTTCGATGTATACAGTGTTAAAAGCGCATCTATGTTCGGCATGTCCGGACTCGCAACGGCCCTTTCTATATTCGGAGAGGTCGAGATCATACTCGACTGTAATTTTAACACTACGTTGATAGCGACCTCCTCTGCTTTGTTATTGATGCTTCTTTACTTGTGATTTTGTTGGTAGAGATCAATGTGTAAAACAAACGAGGGATTTTCTCTCGCATGTGGTCGCTAATACATTCGCATGTATATTAAGAATCGACCCAAATCCGCAAGGACGACGACCGCAAGGCGATGGGGTGTGACTGCTGATCACCTTGCAGCCGCGGTACTGACGTGCCATCCACCACTCGTTCACCACTGCTACAATACACTTGAATTTGGTGAAATGTTAAGAAAAGTTCCAGTCTCACGCTCACGATCAGTTGTTTTATTCATGAATTAGTCATGTTAACGTCCTGGTAAATGTCGGACTCCCAAATACATCTAGCTATTTAATTATTTACACTCGTCGTAAATTCGTAGCAATGCTAATGTCATAAAGCCATGCGGCACCGTGTACCCTAATGCAAGGTGTTTCATATTCCCCTTGTATATGCCTGTAAAATATGGATGTTCTTCAGAATGTAATACAGTAATATAGTCACAGTAATCATCTTTCATTTTGGTCAAGATCCTGTTTATTACTACACGTACTTGCATTGAGTCATCACGACTTGAATTTCAAAATCAACAATGTTATTTTTTTTATGATTATAATTTTTTCTTACCTTAAATTTTACAAGAATGTGTTTTTGCTAATTTTATATCGTTCTGAAATTTACATTCAATATCACTTAGCCATATAGGTATTTTATAAATACATCCGTAGGTCACTGCTTCAAATTCGGCTCGAAGGACCAAAAACTATGTACGGGTTGCGAGGATAATAAAAGAAACTTCCCGCGGCGAGTTTTGATCGTACACTTAATTTATTCAGATAAAATATAAATACATTACCGCGCTAAAGGTGCAAGCGCTGCACTTTGCTTAATTTACGTATGTATTCATAAGTATATGTACGGTGTCCCGCACACTTATGCACGTCATTTTTTACTCCCACTACCGTACAATAACATTACATCAACCGATCATCGCTTTGATTGCTTTTAATTTCAATCGACAGATGAACAACCTAGACGTAAGAGACGTAACGTTAACAAGCTCTCCTGTCATTAGTTTCTGTCAAGTGTCAAGAAATCAATGAATCCGGATCTCCGAGGCNNGCTTCGGGTACTACGCACGCTCTAACAAAAGAACTACACACGAATACGCGGGCTCCAGGGCTGCCACTGTTGAATGTCAATTATTATTGCGTTACTGACTAAATTACAGTTTTAGTGCCGCAGGTATTTGGTTTCAAAATAAAAAAGCGGTGGAGCAGGTCGGTCTTCGTTATCGACGAGTTTCAGAATGTTCTAAGGAGAAAAGTTAGCGTCGACAATTATATGCATATCAGGGATGTTATGGAGCTTTGTAACCGTAACCAAAGCTATCGGATATCCGAAATAAAAATATATCCGAAACCGTAACTGTATCCGATGAAAATGTTTCGGATAATTTCGGATAGGAGCAGAGTCCACATAAAACACGTTATGATAGGTTTTCACCCGCCGAGGCGATACACTAGCCGCGTCGTTCTCATTAGAGACAGTTTTTATTATTATAATACCACATAAAACCTAGAAACAAATTCAAAATTTGTATATACGTTATATATTTTTCCAAGTTGTAAATCATCTAATATCTGTAACCGAAATTATCTGAAACAATCGGATAATCCGAAATAATTCTATATCCATAACCGACACCGGTAAAATATTATTTATATATCCGTATCAATATCCGGATCCCAAATGTCATGTCCATAACATTCCTAATGCATATCAATACAATGTAATAATGCAGTTAAAACCCAATGCTTTAACCCACAGCAGCTCACTGCAGGGCGCGATTCGCTACCCGTGCTCGATGACTGCACTGCAATAGCACCCGGGGGTAATGGCTTTACGTGTATTCCGAAACACGGAACACGCGACCTCACCTTCCCGGAATACTAATACAGTCCGTTGCAGTGTGAAAACATCGTAGCGCTCGTCCAATGGTGTGGTAGAGTTTTTTCTTTATATCAAGAGCCAGTAAACCGGACGGGATTACAAAGCGACTTGCAATATATCCCAGCAAGCACACATGGGAAAAGGCTCGCATTCGGATTATATCCGACTGGTTTTGAGTTCCGACCGAAACTACCTTCTCGGAGTTGGGTAGATAAAGATGAACCGTCAACGCCGCTTCAACCCTGCGCGCCGGCCGGCGTCGGCGTCTTTGCTGCGATCGGTCTGTAGATTTCGTGCGAACGGGCGTGCGTCAGCGCAGCGGGCGCGATGCGAGGCGCGCGCGGTGGGCGGCGGCCAGCGGCCGGCGGCACACGCCGCGGGAATGCCCAACGACGCGCGCGTGGGACACATCCGCGTTGACTCATACGCCAGGACTCCTCCAGACTCTACGGCGCTGTCGCACGCCGGCCACGTCGCCCAGCTGTGAACGGAATATAGGTATCTGCGATTGGAGCTACAGTCTTAACCTGTTAATATGCCAATAGAGGATACGTGATCTTTTCAGTAAGCGAAGACATCGTGCTTTGCGGTTCGGTGAGAGAGGTCAAAGATTTTAGGTCAACTTAGCTAAAAATAGCGTAGCACTTGTATTAGTATTCATATTTGAACCCTCCGAGCCTTTCATAGAATTGTAATTTGGTACGGTGTGGTTAGTTGTATTGTAATTATTGTATGTTATAACCATTATAATGAACATTGGTATTATGTTTAGGTTTTTTGTTCATTTCGATAGGATTTTTATTTTAAGAACTACCTTAGTTTTTTAAACCCTCAATGTGTATTCCTATTATAAAATGGGTGATACTGGATACTAAATGTCATGATTAGTTAATGAGAAATATGAGATTGAATGCCACCGAAATAGAATTGTATATATTTTTTTTGAATAAATAACTATAAAACATTAACAAATTATATTTGTGAATGTGTAAAAAAATTAATGACACACAAAACATGAAAAGTAAATTTAGATATTTATTAATACGGAAATTATCTAAGAACTTGCAACCTCTAAAAGAAGCGATACTGTGCGGAAAACAGTGAATTTCTCAACTCATGTATATACATACATATATATCTATCCATATCACATCTTACAATTACCAGTAGTCTACTAAAACAAAACAAATTACATTCTCAATTGTCAAACATACTTAATGTGAAACACAAACATATAATTAAAATTAATATATTACAAAAAGTACTTGATAGCCAGTAGGATAAAAAGATTCCGATAAGTTGACAACCTCCATGTTTCTTCGTAAAACAACAATCAAAATTATAATCATAATAAAATTTATTTTTTAATTATTATTCTTTCCTTTTTTCGTCTCTAATATTTTTCTCTCGTCTCCCTTCTGCTGTTCTTGGGTTTGGCATTCTAAAATCAAATTTCAAAATTAAAACAAACTTTTTACATAACTCAAATCATTTTTTTTCAATTCTGGGATAGAGAAATTAAATTAGCCGTGTTCGCTACACTTCGGTAGGTCTTTTTATTTCAAGGTAATTGTTTAGTATAAAATTAACAATAGTCAAGTGAATATAAACTTTAATTACATGCAATATATACCTTTTAAACGAAATGAATAAATTTCTGTCTCCATGTCACCGTTATGAAGTACCTATGTTTGTGGAGAGACCACGCAGCAGCGACGTGTGTGGTACTGCGCCGACCTCTGCAACGTGACAAACCTCGGAGGTGGCCGGCAGTGGGTACTACAGTACTAGGATCACTGATATTGTAACTACATGTCAATTAAATAAAGGCAGTCGTTGATCTGATAATGAATTTAAAAAATTCAGGGACCCAATTAGATACATAAAAATACATAAAAATCGGTCTAACCGTTTAGAAGGCTAGTTCACTGACATACACACGTTTTTTTTATGTTAATAGCCGACAAACGAGCAGACGAGCCACCTGATGGTAAGTGGTCACCGTCGCCCATGGACATCAGCAAAACCAATGGTATCACTGATGCGTTGTCGGCCAGGAAATGAGAAGGTAAGAAAGAAAGAACTGGCTCTCAAGCCCCCAGCCGGAACACGACGAGTCGTTCGGCGGCTGACTCGAGCAGGAGGGTGGTAGCTAGCCAGGCAGGCTTCACTGAAAGACAATAATACCAGTAATAATGTTAATGACTTAATAATAATACTGATAATATAATCTTTACGCGAAGCCCCACCACCGAACAGGCTGACTTCTGTCGCCTCTTCCAACACCCTGTTTTGCCAGCATGGGATTGGGGGCAGATTTCTAGGCCGCCCGAATACAGCCAAAGACGTACAGAAGTATTATATAAATAAAGGTTGTAATTATAAATGTGAGCTATTGCGTGCGGGTGGCGCAACCGTCCACGTATTAATTCATCGCTGAGCATCGAACGGTCCTATCGAAACATGCGGGCCCTGAGTCACGCGCCGCCGCCGCGGCCCGGGAGATGATGCCGCTCAGGATTCACCCCCGCCTCGGGGTACCGATTAAATAATAATCGAAACTAATTTTCATGAATATTCATGACGCCCGCCAATCGAGTCACCGTTTCAACTTCACCGCAGCCGACTTAAAACGTTCGTCTGCTGCGACACTGATGCGTATGTATTTCTTAAGGATTGTTTCCAATAAAGTGTACATTATTATAACGGTAACGGTAACAGAAGTAATATGTGACGTAAATATCATCATCGCCGCCCACGCGCACCACCACATGTACCGGTCTGGTCGGGTCTCCTCTCACGATGTGACATCCCCGGCCGACCACGCCGCCCAAATGCAGATGGAACACCTTAAACAGAACGTTTCCCGAAGTATCGAAGATTTTTCGCGTTTTTTTAACAATTCAATATTTGTAAAACGCGTGTAACTTTTACGTAACATTAACATTGAAATCACTACAAGAACAGTATATATACATTGGTATGACACACATATATATATATATATATATATATATATATATGTGTGTGTGTGTGTCATACCAATGTGGTAGGTATTATTACTTTGTTTTCATTCGTATTAGCACAATGAAGCTAAATATTAATTTTTAAGAAATAAATAATATTTCAGCTCACTAATGTATTAACGAAATACCAATCCATCCAGTCACGGCATCGTACCGGTTGTCAAGATAAATGTATATTTGAACAGTTTATTTGAGAAACATTGACGCATTCACTTGTTTAGAAAGCCTTTTCTTGATGAAAGTTTCTCCGGCTTCGACTCTACTGCATCGCGACTGGGGTCAGGATGCGATGTTTCAACCTCCGCTGCTGCATCAGTGGGGCTTTCCCGGTTCTTCTCGTGAGCTTGGAAATGTCTTGTGTGGTACGTCACGGTAAAATATTATTACACGTGTTGGTGACGTCACGATGTTCCGTATCTCGGTCGCAGCTGGCCCGCACCTGGCAACGACGGCCGCGCTGGGCCACTCCCGGCGCGTCATACTCCTTACATGTCAGAACCACATGATGAAAACATCCTATAACAAGAAGATATCGACGTCATTTACTTAACTATTAAATTAGTATTAATTTACTTTTCACCAATCCGCAGCACAATGTATGATGACATATACATACGTCTACACATGCATAGAACCTCCCTCCCGCACACGAAGAAAAACATGCAACTATGATATATAAAAGTATACACCGACATACATACATACCGTCACCAACACGTGTTTCGCTCCGAAACGGAGCATCCTCAGGGTAGTAGACTCACGGAGTGTTAGCCGCAGACTAAGGATTGTTGCAAAGTAAATTTTTCGCGAAATGTGTTATTGTTAGTTTTTTGTCTTCTAAATCTGAATATTCGCTATAAATGTACATCATAAAAATGTTGCGTTTCACGTCGGGGACCTTTATGGTTCAGGCGTTCGTAGTGAGTGTCCAAGAGGAGCGGAAGTACCAGAGGAGGTATGTTGTCATTGTACTGCGGACTTAAACATTGCAATTCTGATGCTGATCGTCACGACCTCGCCACTCTTGGCTTGCTCCGACATCAGTTCATTACTTACATAGTAAGTATGTACGTGAAGAAATTATAAAATTTTCGAAACTAAAAAATAAAGTTCTAAGGTAATTTAAGGTAAGGTTTGTGGTTATATAGAGATGGTTTTGACGTGATGTTATTTTGAAGCAGCGCAGTATATAAATAGCAGAGTGTGTTTTTTATGTTAATAGCCGACAAACGTGTAGACGACCCACCTGATGGTAAGTGGTCACCGTCGCCCGTAGACATCAGCGGGACCAAAGGTATCACTGATTCGTTGTCGACGAGGAAATGAGAAGAAGGTAAAAAAGAAAGTGAAAGAAGGTGGTTTTACTAAAACTATATTTTTATAATGCAAGCACGCAACACACAACTACATGATGAATCTTTATATCTCATAATTCTT
The DNA here is from genome assembly GCA_003671415.1 of Megathymus violae. Lineage (NCBI taxonomy): Eukaryota > Metazoa > Arthropoda > Insecta > Lepidoptera > Hesperiidae > Megathymus > Megathymus violae. The sequence goes on along the minus strand of PDGT01000133.1, from coordinate 445,830 downwards.
CCACTGCTGGACTCGAGAGTCCTCTCACGATGAGAAGGATTAAGGTTATGTAGTCCACCACGCTGACCAAGTGTGGATTGGTAGATTTCACACACCTTCGAGAAAATTATGGAGAATTCTTAAACATTCAGGATTCCTCACTACGTTTTCCGCGATAATTTATTTGTAACACGCACATAATTTGAATTAGAGAAAATATTAATAAATTGTAATATTTCGAATTTATGGGTGGTAAGGAACATTACCATCACAGCACCCGTTTATTCGTTTATCGGCTGCTACCATAGAACAATTTTATATTTAATTTGACTAATAATTTTGATGCAGCACTATTTCATTCATGACATTCATTATTAATCATGAACCGAATTTTTAAAGTAATCTGTCTATGTTTGCAGCTGCATATCTATCAGCGTTTACTCAGTGCGCTCTCCGCTGTAACAATTATGTCATAAGAATATTTACGACGCAATCTTATGTCGGTGATTAGTAATAATATTGCGCAATATTGGAATATTATCAATCCAATCGGTGAAACACGTTCCACATCCGGCGCCACGCGCAACGCGCGTGCGCAGCGATCGACAACTGTGCGTCCGGTACGTTCATTGGACACGTAACAGGTAAAACAAAATGGGAGAAAAAGATTGCAAATATTATAATATTGCGCAATCCCTCATCTGTAATTTTATCTCCGCGTTGTTTAAAAAACTGACAAGGAATTTTTCTATCCTATTCCCATGGTTGTGTAAACTCTGCTAATCGTAGGCTATCTAGTAGCCACGGTCCTCGGTGGTCTTCCCTAACGTCGGCCGTAGCGCGGGAACGACTGGACTGCAGCCGAAAATCACCGCCACCATTTATTTTTATTTACTAATGAGTAATAGTTAAATCTGGTAATAGATTAAAAAAGCGGGTCAACGTTCACTTTGAAAAAAGGTAAAGATTTTGGTAAAGATTGCGTCGTGTCACGTTCGATATTAAATACACAATTTACTTCTGTAATTTTGGATAATACAACCAAATTAAATGTCATGTAAATCCTTTCACAGGACCATCAGCAAGTAAGGTCCTGAAGGTCCTTGCTTTGTATAGTGTTATATTTCAGACCATGCGACCCCGCTGCCGGCCACCCCCGCACCTGCGTACTTCTGACATATTTTCATTCATTTTCTAAAAACGTATGATTCTTACAACATATGCAATATAATACATTTTATTTACCAAAATTTCTACAATTTGAAATACCAGACAATTATGTCAATATGAATGACGCCAATTTCACAACAACATTACTCGATTTGGTGTAATATCGCCGCCGATACTAACAATTTTTCGAGCCGATGATTCATTTTTCTTTCCGTCACATCAGTGTAAAAGGGGAAACTCGATCCGTTCGACTCGCCGCTTCGGAGAACGCATTCGTCGAGCGGCGCTCGTGTTGCTCAACATCTCACCTTGCCGCGGAAGAAATACGGTCGACAGTAGCGATATTGCGCGGATGCAGACCGTAAAATCCAGGTCCACGTATCACCCGCCGTCGTGGCTCCGCGTCGAGCGGTCCGCGCCGCGGACGCACACCTGTGCCGCCCGTCGCCGCCTCCGCATCACTGCAGCTGATTCACCACCGGTGTTATGAGCACTTGCGATCGAGTATTGCACGCTGTTCACGGACGCAGCGGAGGAACCACAACTTAATATAATATTCAATGAAAATTCGAGTCGGACTGGACGGGCCCTGGACATAAATCTTTTATTGAATACGATCATTAAGATCGATTCCATGCGACTCGCACTCACGCAAGTCCGGCGCGCACGTCGGGCAGCTTAGTTCAGCTGGTCTCGTAAATTCTCTCACATTTGCCTCTAATCCCATTACCGACTCGTACTGAAGCATAGTAGGTGATGCTGTACTGGAAGTTATAATTAATACATATACGGACTTTGCGGTTAACACTCGTAGAGCTACCCTGAGGATGCTCCGTTTCGGAGCGAATGACGTGTTGGGGACGGTATGTGTGTTGGTATATATTTTTATTTATCATAAATGCATGTTTTCCTCTGTCGGAGGGAGGGAGGTTCTATGCATGTATAGAAGTATATACCATCATACATTGTGCTGCGGATTGTTGCAAAATAAATTAATACTAATTTAATAACAATGAATTTCCGCATAGTAGCCTGATACAATCAACTGTAAAAAAAATTAATTAAAGGTAGTCATACATCACACACATACGGATTGCACATCATGCGGGTTTAAAATATAAATCAGTGCAATGTTCGAATCGCAATGTTGCTCAGATTTGACGTAACGGTCGGTGTTCTTACATTTGTTACGTCGGCTCGTGCGTGCGGCAGACAGCGCGGCGCCGCCGACGTCACCGTGCGTCGCCGGCCGAACTGGACCGACGCGAACGGAGCGGCGCGCACCGGTGACAGGCCCCGGGGTCTTCGTAGCAACGTGAGAATACGTTACAGATATACCGTTTGTAGTAACTGAAACATTTTCATTTACATCCATAAACGAATAAAGTTACTTCAACGCCTCGATCGTAATCGTAATCGACCTAGCTGAATATTATTTGAATACAATGAACTACCCAATGGAAAAGCATCTCTTGTAGGAAATAGCAATAGCCGATAGCATAAACTGTATACGCTCGCATCGCGTATATTTGGCCGATGCCTCGTACGATACAGGAAAGATTGGCGCGGCGCACCAGACACGAGGCACGAGCCGCGCTGGACACGAGTATAACTAAACATTTGGCGAGCGCCGCGTCTTATCGCGTCACTGTTATTTACCACAGTTAAGATAGTGACGTCAGGGCGTCCGAGGTCGTAGTGGACAGACAGGTCGTCACCGCGACACGCGTCCTTGTTTACACCTTATGTCGCCAATTGGAGCCGCGTCCAATTTATATTAGTCTACGTTATAATTTATGTAAAATGTATACTTAAAATATTAAAACTAAAGACCGTCGTACAATAGTACTGGTGATTTCCGAAAATAAATCTCTTTCAGCAGATCCAGGACTGGACAGGGGAGACCCAAATTAGCCCACCTCACCGATGGCATGCGTTTCATGTCGCTTCTCGTTCGGGAAAATGATGTTGCAATATCTCGCCGAGCCGGCTCGTTTGACCGATGACACGAGGAAGTGGCTGCCTCACACGCGGCCGCTAGTAATTCGTCAGTGGGGAATTGCAAGTCGTGATTCCCGTCGCGTGTCGTGGCGTATACACTTCATAAACGTAACGCCGCCTTGCGTAATTTTCGCCTATTTGTGCTTTTCTAATGTGTTGACATTTCGGAAGCTCCCACCTCCACCTTGGTAGGCGACGCGATGGTCGAGTCTTTATTGTAACTGACATCACATCACAGCGCACGGGCCTGTCCTGTAGATGCCCCTTCGACTATGTTGTTAAAATAGATTTTTCTGTCAATGTGTATTCACACAATCGATCTCGGTACATGTACTCGCCGACCGTCCGACTGATTTCATTAATTTACAAGTGAACATTTTCACAAATATAGATATTTCATTTGACGGAGTGTAAATATGTACTGGCGAGTCAATATAGCAGTAGGTGCATCGCCGTCTCTCCATTCGTCCTCGGCATACATTGCGTTAATAATATAGCTACATAATATAATATAAACAACCGACGCGGCACCACCCGGGGTGTCGCCGACCGGTAGCCGGAAGGGAAACTGATTTGTATTAGTCACCGATATTCAATATATGTTTGCGACGAAGTATTATACAAGTTGAGTTTAATTTTAAACGTCGTTAAAAAGGCGGTTTGCATTTGTATTGTTTGTAACATGACCGGTTATCGTTTCCAAAATGTTATAAAAACACAAACGTTTAACAATATTATGATCGATGTTTGATTAATTCATGATATCGTTACTAATGCTGATAACTTGATCACAACATCAAAACAGTCTCACCGTTCGCCGCTAGAGGCGATGAGAGCACTTTGTTTCTATATTAAATTTTTAGTAACCTCAATACCGACCCATCTACCAGCAATCATCATGCAAAACGTTGAAAACCGATGGAATACCAAGTGCTGAGCCTTTTTTGGTTATTTGGTACACCTCAGACGCCTGTGTCTCAGCGATCACTATCTATCTCTGTAGCTATAATCCTCGAATGTGTTATCCTTGAATGTGTATACACTCATCGACATATTTAGAGGAACACATAAAGTCTGTCCAAATCTGTGATGTTTCGCAATGTTAAACGATACCGGCAGATTGAAGAGTATAATAGACATAAAGGGCAAGATCGCAAAAGAACAACAACAGAGAGGACGACATATTTACTATCGGCAGTATTCTCAGAAACCGCATTTCGACTTCTTCCGAGGAACGAAACAAGCTACAGGAAGTTTAACAAGTGTCAGTTAGCACCAAAACCACTAGAAGAAAACATAAGGCGGTCGGTGTAGGGGTATAGACCATCGAGCTGCTCGTTCGCACCGAAACTGGCATGGTCTTTACTGGCGAGTCCAGATTCTGTCTTAAGTTAGATTATGAAAGGGTCTAAGTTGTAGTATTTAGATACTTACATGTTTTTATATGTAACATTGTGGTACTCACATAGTTTGTAACTTTTATAATACTGCTTTGATTAACTTCTTTTATAATTTCCTGTATCTTCTATCCATTCATTCTGTAATTTCTTTATTTTATTATGTTTAATGTTTTGTTATTGTTGTCAAATATTTGGCAAATGTCTTAAAATATTGTCATCATAATAACTTTTATATTTAATTTGTATAATTTTGTCCTTTTTGGTAATGTAATTTATTAGGCTGATTAGAAATTTTAAATTCGTAAAATAGAACACAAAGAAGCTAATCATTCCTGAAAATTTGACATATAAAAGGCGAGCCGTATCGAGGCTGAACAGTCTCTCGCGTGTGGGTCACGACACTTAAATCTCGACACTGACAGTCTCACGCGGAAAGTCTTGTGCGGAAGAGACTCACGGGTGGAGTCATGGCACTTCAATCAGGACTCGGGAAGTCTCGCTCGCAGTAGTCTCGCGAGTGGAGTCACATCACTTCAACCACAATTGAATAAGTAAACCAAAAGGAAAACCAAAGTAATCCACTTGTGCAAGTGTATTTATTACTTTTATGGTAGTAAACTTACTGACTTATTTGTGTTTTTTTTCATTAATATTTTTATGTTCAAAAATGTTAAATTGATTTAATCTATTCAAAAAAATTTAAAAGCTTACATTGTACAATAAATCTATTTTCATATTAATTTGCCCCCTTTTCGGCGTTCCTCTAAATATGTCCATGAGTGTACATCAATTCACGTGCCCACAGAAGAAAGCACTGTTTCCGTTGAGGGTGACATCGACGTACACAAACAAACACCCGTGACTCGAGAACGAATATTTATGTCACGTAAATGTCCGCCCCGGCCAGCTGGACCAGCTGGGGTACGTGTGGTCTTTCTTAAATTATATTCGTAAACTTTTGTATATGACGATACAACGAAAACGCTTATCGAAATTATGTTCAAATATGTAGTACCACGTGTCAATCTCTTACAAAGTGTACTGCCTCCTCGGCGACGCCCACGTCCATTGACACTACATAACTTTTGTCGCAATTGTAATAGATAAATCAGCTGTATTGAAACATTACGTTTGTTGTCTTGCGACGGTGGTCCATAGCTATCATGAGATAGGTGGTGGCGTAGTCAAATTAAAGAATAATCTATTTTTTAAATATATGTGCTAGCGAGGTGTGAGGAAGTCCTTGCGCCGTCGATGCTGACGTAAACCATCGACGACAATGATATTGCACTTATTTTGAATGGCAAAAATATTGAGCAATATTCTGTTGACTGATTTTCCGATGAAGCATTAGTCACGCAACCTTAGCGATATGAGGCTAACATATTAGTTCCATAGAACCGGCGCGTGCGCTCGTGGGAAAAACGTGCAACTGAACTCTCTTGGCCATTATCAAATGTTTATCACGTCAAGTTAAAATTACTTAAAAGTATATTGTTTCGGTAAGGATCAACAGATTATGTTAATTCTTATTATCTATAGATTATCTATTAAATATCTTTATTTAATTTATATAAATTACCTATTAAATAGTTATATTATAGTTATATCTGTCCGTAAAACAAAATTGAAAGTAATTCTGACCTAGTAAACCGGTCGATTTGCACGGTAACTTTCGAAAGTTATAAAACTGATAGAAGAACTAATGTCGTTTGTATTTTAACTGTAAATAAACTTAACACAATGCTCTAATAATATCGCCAACATAATGCATTCTACGTTATCCAGAATTATATTTTAGGACGGAACATCCGCGTTTAACATGTTTAGTGGGTTCAGAATGTAGCTTTAACTTTCAAATGACTCTCGGATCACTTGCGATTGCCAGAACGCCGATGCTTTTGTTAATCATGAGCGCCAGAGCCTAATACTGAAAAATGTCGAGAAGTCAGCTCACTGAACGCGAAAATCAGACAACAGGCACTTCATTAAGAAAATGTTCCGATGAGCAACCGAAGGTCGGATCTGCAGCGGACATTTATTTATTAATTTCATTAATATCTGTCAAATGTCAACTGTCAACAGTTTTTCTCCACCTCTGCGGCTTCCCCGTGATCATTATCCATGTAATCGGGTCGAAGTATCAGTAAAAATCACAAATATCGTGAGTACTCGTCACAGTTAAAACGATTATTGTAAACCCCGCGAACATTAGCGACTGAAGGATCAGAACTTGATAATATAGTACAGGTGACCTTACGATACGCGGGCACAGGAGCAGGCGTGAAAAAATTTACAATCATATTGGCAATTTACATGTTACCAAAAACCTGAATTAAAAGTAAAAAGGATTTGCACTTTTAGCCTCATAATTATGGATCAAGGTTGAAGGACGGAACGATCACTGGCATATAAAATACTTATTAAATGAATTTTATACGAATATATGTACACACTAATATTGCACGCTGCCTAAGAGCCGCACATTACGCAACGGCACGTCACGAGGCGTATAACATCGCCAAAAGGAGGTTGATGGCTTAAAAAAATACCATCTGACTCCGTCGCGTCCTCTAGTGCTATCAGCGATCGCCGGGGAATAACTGTTATGTGACGTCAGTGTAGACACATCCTGCGTAGGTGATATTTGCTAAACCTAGTTTAGTCGTGCACGAGCCGCATCGTCTGTAGCGCACGTCACGCTGTCACGATGAGTAACGAGCCGAGGATCCCCAGAGATACTATTTCAAAGAACGAGCGCGAACCGTTTGCGTCAAAATATGTAATGAGAAAAATTACCAAGCATCGTCGCCGCAAGAGAAACGTCGCATCGTCGGACGACGGGTCGGCTGTTCGGAATTACAGCGGTCGAAGTAAAAATTGCTCTCTCTGCTATAAAAACAGGAGCAAACCTGGTGATTGCATGTAATTAATAAGGTATAAAGATGCGAATTGGTGAAACGTGAAAAATATAATATCACCCTCAAGGGAAATGTAAACACCCTCAATATTCTGTTAGCGTCGTTGAATCGCCGTACTATCTATTAACACATAAATTACATAAGTAAAGCGTACCTTTTTACATTCTTAACACGTCAAATTGTAGTCGACCGACATAACCGAGCAGTGTCGCTTATTTAAATAACGGTGATGCACTCCACACGGGGAACTCATGATTTGCTTAATGAATGGGTCATAAACACAGTATTGTGTGCGCCGCTGCAGTGCTCACGGTGACCATCTATTCGTGGCAAAATATTTATATTAAATAAGTAATCGCGACAAATCCGTTGCCTTAAAATATACAACGATTACTATTACTTAAAATACAAGTCTCTTGTCACAATGACAGGAGTTAATTAAATAGTGCTCGACGCTGGCCGAGTGTGTTATGGAGACCTCTCAGTTGCAGGTTTCTTCTGCAAAGCGAATGTAATTCATTTGTAATATGCACATAATTTGAAAAAATTTGACATATGTGTGCACAATTCGAACTCACGTTTCCCGTTGTGGAGCACCTACGTTCAAACCACTAAGCTATAAATTATCTTCCGATGACAAAGTACAGAACAGGAACATCGTATGCTATAAACCACTGTACATAGATACATTACATTATATAATATACAATACTTATACAGTCTCAACTATGTCCACATCCTTATTTAATTAATATGTACAAAGGTAACATATGTTCAAGAGTTTGCATCAAAATTTAAGAACTTTTCTAACCACAAACAAAAACTCGAACATCACCTTTACAAAGTTGTCGTTTCGTTTCGTTTCGTTTCGTAATCGTCTCCAAAACATATTTTAGTTATCAGAAATAAATTAAACCGCAAGTCATTCGTAAACCAACTCTGATGTCAACGCGCGATGCGTACGTGCCGAAACCAACGCAGGTACACTCCAAAATATATTCATACAGTTCTCGAACTGGCACAAGATAATGATTTGACAGAGAGCAAAGAATTTCACGTGTTATATTACGTAGCATTTATAGAAGGAGATAACCGCCCAGTGGTGGTTTATTTATTTATTTTCTGCCTCTCGATTTTAAAGCCTAGGATCCCCGACACTTGTATTGCGGACCGTCTGTTTAAGGTTGGTAATACGAGTAATTACTTAAGACTACGACTCGAGTGCTCGCTAAATATTCATGGCTACTTGGATATATATATTCTTGTGTATGTGTGTAGCGGTGCCACACCTAGGCCAGGGCCAATGGTGCGCAGGCACAGGACGTAGGCTTTAGAAGGGCGCAGCTGTGATCAGATCAGGACCAAGCTTTCGGTAGTATATAGTAATTATATAGTAGCATGCACGCTATACCTATTCACGCACAGTACGGATACATATAAGCCGTAATACAATCCAGGACGTGTATCTAATATTCTTAGAACTTTTTAGCAATATTTACTAGTATGTATGTTATATATATATATATATATGCCATTTATGGGCAAATAAATATTGTCTCGCCTGATCATTTCATCAATTGAACGCGACTTGGTAGAGCTCCTGTAGTAACAAAATGTAATGAAAAACTTCGCAACGAGTAATTCACTTAATGTACCCTAAATCTATAATATTGCTAATAAACGTTTGGTGTATTTTTAATATTGTATCATTGATTATTTTGACAAATACTTCGGATTAATTTATTCATACTTATTCGACATTATACCAAGTACCTATAATTAAACAAACGAATTTGTTATAATATATTAAATGTCGACTAGATATTATAAAGACATCGTCCACGGTACTGTCAGAGCGGTATGGTAACCAGCAGGAACATTTTCCACGGATAGAGTTACAGAATCTCGCACCGGCGCGCAGGATATAAAAAACTACAGGAGGAACTAAACTAGGAAATAGTATAGAGTAAAAAGAACAAAGTGACAAAGATTGAACTAATGTGAAAAGTAATAAATGTCGTAATCGGACAGTCCAAGAATTTTTATTATAGCCAAAAGGGATTGGAATTGGAATGGATTGCTACTTAATAAAAGCGATTGCACTGAACAGTAACGAACATTTATGTGACACGAAGTGTCTGCTCCACCACTGCGATTGTACCATTTGATATTTTTCTGCAGTATTATAACGGTGACAAGAAATGTAATATAATATTATACCAATAAGCAAAACGTTCGTACAATATTTTTCTCACTTGTATACAATGCACATGCAGGTTCACTTTTTGTATGGCCGACAACTCATCGGTGATTGTTTTGGCGTCGAAGACGTCACGGGTGGCGGAAAGGGGTCGTCGTCGCCTGCGGACATCGCTATTGAGAGAGAACACGTAAACCTTGGAATAAGCAAACGTTTTGCGATTTACAAACGCCGAAGGAAATACGTATAAGGAAGGACACGCGGTGCGCGGCACTAACGTAACACTTAACCGCCGCCGGCCGGCGTCTACGTCTTCGGCCGCACGGGAGGAGCGGGGGAATCTCGGGACGGTAAGAATAAGGAAAGATGAACGGGGACGTGCGAGGAAGTGCCGCCGCGGCGCTTAGGTATTTGCGAACCGGTTAATCCTAGTTAATTCCTCGGAGCTTGTCCGATGTATATCCTCCGTCGCCGCTGTAGATTGCACCGCAATAAATTTTGTATTAACCTTATCATATTTTTTGGATAGACGAGAGTGACGAATTCGTTACTATCTTTTCTTCTCTCGGTATTCACTATGTACATACATACATATATAACGCTAGCGGTGCCGCTCCGGCTCCAGAATATTCGGATCTTATTGAAATTGAGCGAATATACATGTAAAGTGACATTCCTTAAGTAATAAAAAAAAAACAATTAAAAATACAACACATATTCGTAATGCAGGTTATGTTGGCAAATGTTCTCGTGTTTTTTATGCAGCCAGTATCACACTTCAAATATTGACAATACGGGTTGACCTATGAAGTTGCCGTTCTGGCCAATTGAAATACAGAGATAAACTCGCAAATCTCCACCGAACTTTGGTAATTCTTTCGTCCTTGCAGCTCATTCATGATATATCGGTACCAGGGAATGTTCATAAGGTCTGGAACGGCGGCTTTATTAACATAGAATCAGTGTACCACCGCAAATTACACGATGGATGGCTCGGTGACCCGCAGCCCGCACGACGATATACCTTTATGGTACGGTGTGTGAGGTACGGGGGGTAACGGATCAAGTAAAATACGTGCTACTATGACCACGGTTTATTCCAGGCTAAAAAACATGAAATTACAAAATAAATACATATTATACACACTTCAACCACCACAATAGGAACCCGCTGGCATTCCTACGAAGTTAGTCAATGGCACCTGTCGATGGAGGCGGCGCCGCCGTGACCCTCGGTCGTCTCGATATCGCGACGACGACACACAAAAACACTATAATTGACTCATTCATTCATATTAATCCACTCCTAGTGCGTTGTTGTCGGCACCTCGAGGCACGCGCGAGACGCTTCTAGGTAATATCGATACTGTGAAGTTTACAATGAACAGAAAACAACTTGTTCTTCTAACAAGTATGTTGAAGCTTTTAAGAAACGCACTGACAGGAAGTGTATAGAGTATAATAGTTATGTAGTCGATAGTCCATAACCAACATCGATCACTTATAATTTTTTATACGCATTTCACTTATTTTTTGTCTTTTGTGATGTGTAATAAGAAATAGCCTTCTTACGGTCATTTTACAGTAATTTAAAGTAATTATTTTACTTATAACGTATTAAAGAGAACATCTTAAAAAAAGTAGTTTGAAAGGACTTACAGGAAAGCTTGTTATAACCAAGTGGTCACGTGTACAACACGCCGTTTTTGGTGCTGGGCGCGTGGAAATGCACCGAATCACGGTGACGAATGACATTTCGGGATCCGGCGTCGTCGTCACTGCAACCACAACTTTCTGGAAACACCCTCCGGCCGGCGCATGACTCGAAACGTTCGACACATTATTGTCAATATTAATAGTGGGTGCGCTATGAGCGAGTTACTTCCATTGTGGCTGCTCTAACTTAAAAAAAAATCCACAATCTTTTCCTCGATCTTTGGTGGTCGTCGTGCATCGTATTAAATCAAGTTGCTTAGCGCTCACATCTAAATCTGTCGCGTGTCCGACCTCAAGCGCGGGTTGACACTGTTCATGTTGGATAGATAAGGCATTATAATAAAATTATCAAAAAATATACAAGTTACATTTTAATCATTGTTAGATAAACTGAACGTGGCTCACTTTTGATAAGTGAGCGCAAAGATGTTTGAAATGTAATGTATGTAATTGAAAATTAATAAATTCATGAACGTCTAGCCAAACAGGCTGAATCTTCAACGTCAAATTTTAATAACTTGATAATTGAGAGAATAATTTTTATAACGTAAAAATTCGCTAATAAACACATTTTGAAACTCTATAACGCTTTCTAAGTTCGTATGTCTGTATGAAAGGCCTGTCCGGTAAAAAGGTTGCATAACTCGGTACCTAAACCTTCGGTAAATATTTATTAGCAATTTGAGGATGGGCGGACGTCGTCTTATACATCGCATTTTTCACGTCTTAATCATAAATAATTTAACAATCGGTGAGCATCATAAAAAATCTATACATCCTTCGGCTCCATACTCCATACTCTCGTAGTAATTATGGATTTTATCACATATGCGAGCCATTAGCAAAGAAATTATGAAATTATGGAGCATTAAATGTATGCTGCCAGTATTCTGGGAACCCTGCCTCGAACAGACGCGCTTGACGAAATATTTAATTTCTAGTACCTATTTATTTAAAATTCTTAGTGTTATTTGAATATAAGATGATTTAGGACTTTGAAAAAAATGTATAATGTATTTACAAAGTGACAATTTCACTTTATTTCTAGGGATTATTTGGTAGTATTATTATAATCATAGCAAAAAACAATATATTTAATTTAAATTAAATAATAAAAAACTATCTTAGGATAGAAGGACACGGTTTGTGTAACGGCTCTGCCGGCGAAAGCCTGTCATAGCGTGGTTCGTTGGACTCCGCCTCTATCAAAACTTTGTTATCAGATTCGGTTACGGTTTCGGATATGTTTTTATTTACGGCGCTCCGTAACATCGGCGGTTGGCGGTCGCACCCCGCACGCTCTAGAGCAACGAGAGCAGACGACTATAAATAGAACACGGAGTGCGTCGGGTGTGTCGTCTGATGTAGTATCGACATTAATGTGGCTCGTCGACCACAGTCAACGGAACATAAGGAGCGTTCACGAAAACACAAACTAAACAAATTAACGACCTGGCCAGCCACAAACGAGCAATCTCCACTCATTTGTTCCATATTCGACCGATATATTCCAATGTCAGTCGAGGCACCGCCATCAGTAGCGCGGCATGACGTCACGGCGGACCCGTCGCCGCACACGTACTCGCGCTGCGTCACGTGATCGCCTATTAAGGTCACCGCTAGAGCTTTCACTTGCTTACCGACGACGAGAACTTTATATCACAGCTTAACGAACTGTTTTACTGTTGGCTCACATGTAAACAATACAGCGAGTAGAGTAAATGAATTAATTAATAATAGCTGGTTCCTAACTTGTAGATCACCTTCTTTAAATTATAAAACGTTGCAGTAATGTTCACGGTGAACATAAATAACTAACACAAAGTATATCTGAATCGGCTAAGATGACATAAAAGGGTAGGTTACCAAATTTACTTATTTTAAATAAGTGATGCAACGAAAATAATTGTAACACTTACATTAATATCATAGTTCGGTCTGTCGTACGTTGTTAATGAATGTATCCAATTTTTCCACACGTAACGTTTACCGCACACCCTGCGAGCATGCTCTCCAAGTTAACTGTTAACACGTTAATAAATGCTCTGTATCCTATAATATACCGCTATTCGATAATTAAGAGAGATACTTTTGCACATCGTATACGAGTACTTATTGCAGGTACCGTGTTTAGATCTTAGTATCGAGTTAAATCAACGCGACGTCTACTTAAGTTGAACGACTCTATTCAAGAGGTCCTTGGAGATGTGGCTGGAGCCTGCGATAGCTTATCCCCTTCCTAACGATCGCTCGGCGAAAGATTTTTTAAACTTTAGAGTGGGTTAACATTTTGAAACGAAGGAGTAAAGATATGTTGGATTCCATCTAATATAGCTTCTACAGCTAATAAATCAACTTTATTTTTGCCACCGAGTCCAAGATGCAAAGAAATCCACAGCAAATACGCTAATTTAGTCATCTTGTAGTTTTAACAGAACTTTTAATACCGCCTAAGCTAAGGGTGTCCTCGGAAAATCCAAGCATACCGAGTTGAATTTCAAAGTGAGTTTTCTGAGTCTATTAAAGTGACAACTGTGTTATAGTTCATTTAGCCAGTATAAGACAAGACTTTTTAAATTTTTAGTTTCAAATGAAAATTTGGGTGCCAATATTCCAGATCTCCAGTTCCGTGACTATCCTTAGACCTGTCGGTAAATATTTTATGCAAATTAAGTTAATTTTCATTCAAATAATGAATGTATTTATTCTTCAATATAATCGTATAATGTTGATGTACACAATTATTGAATCCTCACAGCTACGAGTCATATCCGTAACCGTATCTGAAACCGGTAAAGTGTTGTTCATATATCCGTATCTATATCCAGATCCGAAGTTTCATAATCTCAACATCTCTGCTTGTTAGCATTAACACTAGTAGACTCGTATCGGAATCAGCTGTGAGTTTAATTAGAGAGGTTGAATAATGACCGAGCGCAACGAATGATTTACTGTCCACCAGTGAAACCGTTCGAGTTTGTTTTGCTTACTGAGATAACGGAGTCGAGTAATGTAATGACACGTATTTCCCGCGCGGCTCTCGCGACTCTCGCGACCACCCGACCACCCGACCACCCGACCTCCCGACCGACCACTTCGCTGGGATAACCCGGCGCTTGCCGGCGCATGTCCATCTACTGTCCCCGTCCCAGGGTTGACACCATCCAAGTATTGAAACAATTAAGCAATTTTTTTCTAATTTATAGCTGAGCGCATGTTAAGCCCAGGCAAGTAGAACTACTGGCCCGCTTTATATATTCTTGCCTTTTACGTGACGAGTTTCACAACATTCTCTTCTCATAAGTCGTTTCTTCATTATGGTTTTTGTTGAATTTATTCACCTAAAGAATGTATTCAGTTGTAGTATTGAATCATTAATGTAATTACATTTTGTGACAGGTCCTGTAACCGGTGCCGGATGATCTCGTGTGATTGACCAAAAAACATACTTTTCAATATAGAGTAGACATAATAAGATCAATAGACATAATATTACAAGGAAAATAAAACGCGACAACCATTTTAAGAAACAGAGAGAACATTTAACCCATTGACTGCCAGCTACGAGTTATCTCGTAGTGTTTTTTTTTAAATAAAAATTACTGTAAATACTATTACAATATTATATCAGTAACTTAACATAATTATATTTTGTAAACTTTCATTTATTCTTCAAAATAAAACCTTGGCACCCAGGACAAGACGCTCTAAATATGTCTGGCAGTCAATGGGTTAATATGAATATATAAAACCAATATCAACGTTTCATAAACGATTTTCAGGTGATCTTAATCACTTTAATTTAAAATTAGAATGTTAACAATAACCTTATCTATCGTTTTATTCCGACATTCTGCGTGAGACAACCCTAACAATACCACTAGTCGGTGCTCGTATTCAAATGTCTTCCAGAATAACTTGAGAGTATTTTCAAGATAATCGATGCGCGAGTCAGCCTCGCGGCACTCGCGTCACCCCGCACCCACTGTTAAGGTACGAATTGGACAGACTAAATACACCAGGGATGTTATGGAGCTCCGGAACCGTAACCGAAACTATCGGATATCCGAAATAAAAATATATCCGAAACGGTAACCGAATCTGATAAAAAAGTTTCAGATAATTTCGGATAGCAGCAGAGTCTAAATAAAAGACGTTGTGACAGATTTTCGCCGGCCGAGCCTATACACTAGCCTCGTCGATCTCATTTTAGACAGTTTTTATTATTTAACTTTGTGAGGTCGCTCGACCAATCAAATTAAAGAAACATTAAAAAACTGACCGCTCCCCATTACATCGTTTACTACTAAAATGCAACCGTTGGCCGGATTCTGCTGCGGCCAATCTTTGCGCGGCCTCGTCAACGTTACGTGCTCTAACGTCAGAGGCTGTCGAATTCTCCTTGGGGTCCGTCGATGTTGCCAAATACATAGAGAGTTCCAGGTATCCGGGTACGTAGCGAAAGGCATCGCACCGACAAGCCAGCGCCGGCGCGGCGCCGCGCTCGCCTCGAACGACACGCCGTTGCACAAGCTTCGCCCGAAATCTTCTTGCATTAGATATCGTCTGCAAAACTTTCTTTGGAACAACATTTTTTTGTTATCGTCAATAGAAATTAACAGCAAACACAAACCACAAAACCGCAGCTTCGTTAGCGATGTTTATTATTATTCTTGACTTTCGTAACGTAGTGTAACGCACTCGACTCGACGTACTAAATTGTATTTTATATTCTGCAAGACTATAAAATAACAACATTAATTCCTTTCTTACATAATTAAACATTTATTTCTTCTCATGGCCTGATCGACGAGCCATCAGTGATACCATTAGTCTCGCTAACCTACTTGTCAACAGTGCGTCGACTTTGAGGTTTTCGACACAACAAATACATACACTAACACACACACGCACGATCTAGTACCACGATAAACATAAGTTCAAACTTGTAATTAACTACTGCAATCATCGGTATGTGCGTGGCGGACTCGACCTCTCTGATTGTCAGAAGAACCCCAAGCTTATTTTATTTTTGTGGGTCGTGACGATGAAGACTGTACGTACATTCGTTTAACAAGGGCGGGGCTCCGAACGATTCGTGCCGTTTTATATTAAAGTGCTGCGCATCCGATAAAAAAGTATACAGTAAAGCTTATCACATAATACCGCAACGGAACGTAAGTACCTACTATGATACGGTGAAGGACAACCGTAAGTAATTTATGTATACGGATAGACAGACGACATACGGTGTTACAGTACTCCGTAAACGGTGAAAAGGAACGCGTTTAGAAACCGAGGTAAGTGCATGCGAACAATCGTTAGAATCAACGTCCGCTTCTTCGATAGTCCTTGAAATCTTAAAAAACCATACGATTGCGATTGAATATACACATGTAACTGTGCAACTACTATTATACCTTGACTTATCCGTCCCGTACTTGCGGGAATGATAGTACGAAAAAAGCCTCGAACAGATTCAGCGAACATCATCACAATATGTAATTATTATAATGTTTTCCATATACTGTGCCGGATCTCCTAACAGTCTAGTGTGGAGAGCGATCTGACAATTACGGTGCGGGGTTTTCGAGTGACGGTTCACTGGAGACGGTGGAATGTCCATCGGTTGCACAATAATGTGATATTTAATTAATAATTAAATTTATATAAATCTTCTCTGCAACAATCCGCGAGCAGAATGTACGATGTGTCGATGCATGATGTGCTGCATTCAGACATGCGGAACACCTCCTTGCCTCGCATAAAGCGAAAGTCCAGTTACGATAAATAAATAAAAGTCCATACCGCCACGCTCGACCGCGCCGTCACCGACACGTGTTTCGCCCCCGGAGCATCATCACCCGGAATCGAGGTGAGGAGGCTGTACGACTATTAATTACAATTTGTATTTATTACAAATGCACGTTACCTTTGTTGAAGAGAGGTGTTGTACGGATGCTGTCCGAATCTTGGCTAAAAAATAAACATGGAGTGTAATGAAATTATAAAGTAACATCAGACGCGTGTAACTTTCAATTTCGCGCGAACATGTCAATTGCATTAGTCACTTATTAATTTAGGCAACAAAGTTCATGAGTCATGACTCATTTCCTAGGAAAAAACACAATATTTTAACTTTTTCATAATCGTGTCATGTCGATGTCAGGGTAAAGACGCAAGGAATACAAAGAAACGACGCAAGGTCGTGTTAATTTATTAACAGAGATAAACTACAGAAAAAAATACAGTATTATGTGGCTAATGTCCACTTGACACAACAGATGAATATATATATATATATATATATATATATATACTTTGAGCATACCATGTTTGGGAATCAGGTGCAAGCCAATACTGGAAATGAATATGAATAGGGAACGTTTCACGAGTCGCGCTTTAATTCCTTAACTCCTTTGATGTCTATCTGTCTTACTTAGTGTAAAAAATCAAAATATCATTATACATCTAGAATTTAAATTAAGTTATGAATATTTTTCCAAATTTTAGTCCTACTGCCGCTTCGATAAGGTGTCCTGTACATCTGGTGTGCTAGAGGGGCAGGCGGGAAAGAACGTCAAATTAAATTCTCTTACATTTGCAAATTGTAACGTTATCTGTTATTCATGTCTATAATTAACCATTATTTTAACGGTAGTTGTTGAAATGATGTCAGTATTATAAAACGTCCTAATTATTTCTAAATTTATTTATTTTCCTTAATTATGTCTAATATCGAGGCCACTTCCTCCATATTTTGTTTCAGCTCCCTATAGTTTGTCCCAGCTACTCATCTATTTGATTTCCTGCTCACTTCATCGCGTTCATATTATTTGCATCGAAAGTCTATGGCGATTGGCGATGGGTATCGACTTCGCTCAGTGGAATGGCAGAGTGTTCCACCGGGAGATACATCTGACATACTCACCTCTACTTATTATCAGATAGATAATATCATTTACTTCATTAAGATATTTGATTATCATCCACATTTTTAATGCGATTTGAACAAATGTATGTGGTAACAATCGTATAGTGAGTCGTAAGCGATTTCCTGCGTTCTGACTGCTCGAGTAATAAAACGTTACAATTTTTTTACGTTTAGTAATACCGCACGAGACATCTTTGAGTGGCACAGATTTGCGAGATATGATAAAGCTGTATTAATCACTAAAACTAGATGGCGAGAGCCTCATACATATAATATCATATATATATATATATATAATATGCATATCGACAACCAGGTATTAGTCATCGTACTTCAGACGCAATATTACAAAACCGCAAGAGCAAACTCATAGCAAACGTTTCACTAATTAATATGACTATTAATTATCACGCGTGTATAATGTGAACACGTCGCCCGCGTGCCGGCTGCCGGCGGCCGGCGCGTGCGCTGGAGGCCGTGCGCCGCGGGAGACGGGTCACGGACGATCAGGTTAACCTCACAGTTCAGAAGTCGGTGAGAGCGGGATACGACCTTATGATTCATTTTGCACGCAGTCTACCGCGGGTCTCTGGAAAGAACTCGGTCGACTCTCAGTTATGTGAAATATGTCGTTAGTG
Organism: Megathymus violae; assembly: GCA_003671415.1. Classification (NCBI taxonomy): domain Eukaryota; kingdom Metazoa; phylum Arthropoda; class Insecta; order Lepidoptera; family Hesperiidae; genus Megathymus; species Megathymus violae. The sequence goes on along the minus strand of PDGT01000133.1, from coordinate 426,871 downwards.
AACCGGTGCCGTATCCTGTATTCACGTGTTGAATTTAAATTTTATCGTGATACTTGTTTACTCTTACGCTAAAACGACTTCGTAATACTTTTTACTTAACTTGTAGTGTTAAAGGTAAAAGGTCTAGAGAAATTTAGAAGATCGAATACAATAAATATAATACCGGAGTTACAAGATTAAGAAAGTAAAAAGGTCACTTGTGAGTAGGAAGCTAGGCCCGTCGCTTCTCTGGCGTGTAGCGCGCAGAGGCTTTGCGGACAGGAGCGTGCGTTTAGGGTGCACGAGACGATCAGAGTCCCCGGCGTTCAGCGCACGGAGACCTCGGCGACTGGAGCGTGCGTTAATACGCACGAGACGTGTAGATTATCCGGTGTTCAGTACACGAAGACCGCCTTGACCAGGCGTGCGTTAGGGCGCACGAAATATATAGATCCCGGGGTCGGAGAGTAACAGAAGATTTCCCGCTAGAAGCGCGAGACTGTTCCGATAGACTTTCAGCATACTTCAACTTCTTCAAGATTCCAGTGTTGTGACCCACACGCGAGACTGCCAGTGTCGAGATCCAAGAGTTACGACCCACACGCGAGAGACTGCCAGTGTCGAGATCCAAGAGTTGTGACCCACACGCGAGAGACTGCTAGTGTCGAGATCCAAGAGTTGCGACCCAAACGCGAGAGACTGGCAGTGTCGAGATCCAAGAGTTACGACCCACACGCGAGAGACTGTCAGTGTCGAGATCCAAGAGTTGCGACCCACACGCCAGTGACTATCCAATCTCGTCACAGCTCACCTTTTATATCTCAAAATTTCTCGAATGATTCTCTTCTTGTGTTCTATTTCCGAATTTAAAATTTCTATTCAGCCTAATAAATAACATTACCAAAAAGGACAAATTTATACAAATTTAAAATAAAAGTTATCATGATAACAATATTTTAGGACATTTGTCAAATATTTGACAACATTAACAAAACATTAAACCTAATAAAATATATGAAGAAATTACAGAATAAATGGATAAAAGATACAGGAAATTATAAAAGAAGTTAACAAAAGAAGTATTATAAGAGTTACCAACTATGTGAGTACTAAATTACTACATAAAAAAAATGAAAGTATCTAAATACTACAAACTTAATATTTTCTCTATACGGTCGACTCGGTATTGAGGCTGCGTTGCATTAATATATCGGTCCGGCATTAGATACATATTTGAACACAACGATCTGCGTACAATGTTTTAATATACGGAATGGAAACATAAATATAAAGCGATGACAGTCTAGTGGGTTATAAATGGAGCTGGCGGTCCAGCGCCCGTTTGCAGCGCACGTCCCTCATTCTCGGAGGCCTTAATACAGACGCTTACAGGCAGCTGAAGCCAGCAGGAGTACACAGTCACAGTGTCTCTGGCAACATACTTTACTTGGAGCCGTTGAGAGCTGCCGAAATATATGAAGACTAGCATTTTTGACAATACGCAGAAAAATCTACTCAAATAGTCGTGAGTATCAAAATAAATAAATTTAATATACCTATGTGGCGTCTTCGAGGTAGATATTTCTTGGTTATTCCTAGAGTCGCTGGGCCGCTTCACTCGTTAAGGTGCTTTAATTAAACAGAATATTTCGAAATGGATTCCTAATAAGACAATTATTGTAACATTTAGATGTATTGCTACGCGTGAATTTATGTATTACATCGAGTGACATTATTTACATTTATCTTATGTGTTATTTATAGTAGTTTCGACGATGGTGATCGAAGGCGTTTACGTGCACGCTTGCCGCTTACCTAAACAGCCGTATCGGCCGCAACCGTCGTAAACAATAATAACAGCAATGAACTCGACACTCGACCACCCGCCCGCCTGCCGGACTGACCCGGGCGGCGGACTCGCGCCGGGCAGCCGCGGTCACCGCTCATCGAAACACGGAGAGTCCTACCTTGGGTCGGCATGTACTCATAATATGTGGGTAAATACTACTAAAGTGGCGGAGTTATGTAATCAAGTTATCAATATTTCGGTACTGTTTAGAAGTTATTAAATACTAAGATTTTACATTTAAAAACGTTGACCTACAATTACATATGGTTATTTGTGATTTTATTGCTACGTCGCATCTGACACAATCGATTTTATCTCGAATGTGGAAACTCGCATTGAATAATGACGTAATGAAGACGGCGGCCTCAATTTAGCATAATGAACGGCGTAGAGGGTGATTTCCCGTCGCACGCCGCACGCCGCGCGCCGCGCGGCTCGTGAATATTAGTAGCACGCGCGACGTGACGCGACGTGACGTGACCTTATGAGGAGCTCGTGCCTCCGACACCGTACATGCAGTATCAGAACACAGTGGTGACGTAACACGAAGCTATTTTACTGTGTCGACAAAATATGAAAAGATAAAGTTGAATTGGTGTTACTAACGAGTTGTTTTATTATAGTATGTAATTAGTATAGGCTTTTTTTATCTAATTTAGTTTGTCAATGCATTACCATTACTGACCCACCGCTGCCCCGTCGACGCTCCGTGATGAGAGTCTTGCTCTTTCTAATAGTTACGGAGGACTAAGCGTTTGAGTTATTCTATTCACAAAAATTTAATTAGTATTAATTTACTAACAATGCATTTTCGCAAAGTAACGCCTGATACTATCAACTATATTTACAAAAATACAAAACATCTGTTCTTATATATTAAAATGTCATATTAAATGAAACACTTATATATTAGAGATCACTTTTACATTTCCTTGAATTGCTTCAACTCGTTGTTCTAAGATGAATTAACAGATTGCGTAAGTTGAGCACACGAACAATGACCCTCGTCATCAGACTTTCACGGAAACTTATTGAACTGGATAAAATCCTACTTAGTTAATGGAATTCAAAGAGTGACAACTCAGGGTTTCAAGTCTTTTTCTTTCTATCCAACTTCAGGCGTTCCACAGGGGTCGCATATCGGCCCTGTTCTCTTTTTGGTATTTATAAATGACATTTCTGCTCACATTAACTTAAGTAATTACTCAATATTTGCAGATGATTTAAAATTGTATAAGGTTATAGAGTCTCCAGACGATGTAGATAAATTACAGACAGATCTCACCTCTATTTCAGATTGGTGCAAAAGTAACAAAATGCTACTAAATCCTCAGTAATGTCTGTTTATAAAAATTACCAGAAAGAGAAACATGATTCCTTCCAGTTATTTTGTAGACGGAGAAAAATTAATAGAATCCGAAGTAGTCCGTGACCTTGGTGTAATCGATAAGAAATTAAATTTCATTATCCATCTGATAACTATCACTAGCACTGTTAAATCAAATAAATATCAGAGTTCCAAGATCTATACGACGACATCCGATCACCAAAAGTGTCTGTTTACATAACCACAGAACAAAATTAGGCAAACGAGCCCCAATAAATAGATTATTGCAAACGTATAAAGACATCACCACCAACGGCGACGTCGACATTTTCCATACAGTAAACGTGTCAGAATTCGCTGGATTATGTAATAAGTACTTATAACTCCTTTGCTCTTGTTCAAGTTTAATTTTATTGTTAGTTTCATTGTAAACAAGTTATTTGTAAACTTATTAATAATATTGTTCTAGTTACATTTACAAATGTCTTATTGTAGCTGCACTATATCTGCGAATGTTGTATATACCTTTAAAGGCAAATCATCCCTCTTCCCCCGGGACCGCTGTACCTAACAGACGTGTGTGAAAAGAAAGTACATTGCTTATTAATTTTATTGTTTTTACTCCAATAAATTATGTGTAAATAATAGGTTCGCATAGCATGTTGAAGATGTGCGCGTATAATACTATGCTGTGTGTAAACTGGTGAGTTGTCCCTCCTAATACTACGCGCGCTGCGAGAGAGAGAAAGCACGCTTCTACCGGACCGGACTACGGTCACTGCCGCTGACCGTTTCTGCTCGCCTAGTACCCGCGTGCCAATTTGCACCTATCTCGTCGCGACCGTATCGCACGCATCTATGCTGGTCGTTTCAACCCGTCTATGTTGCCTCTGCTTGATTAGTATTTACGCTAGCTTAGGCTCACCGGGTCGCTGCTATCTGCAACTTTAATACGATCCCTGTCACCACACTGCGCGCCTAGTAACTACAACGTTTTGACTGGCTATAATTTATCGCTTGATCGTCGGCTCATTTTACTCAGCTTTCCACTTTTTATCGCCGCTAAACCACGATAACCACTTTAACCTAGTGCTACCTCCGAACAATTATTGCGAGTCAACTTTACTGGCAAAATTATGTCTGAACACAATATTACTATTAGAAAACCTAAAAAAGGAGATGATAGTTTCACCAAAGCTGAGGTTATTGAGATGTTTTCTGCCTCAAAATCTGAACAGGATGAAAAATTCACGGCGCTGATGAATAAAGTCCAATGTGGCATACACGCCCACACCGAACAAAATAATAGCATTTCCTGCTCTATTGATTTTCTAGCACAGAAGTATGAAGAAGCAATCTCTAGAATAAATTTCCTGGAACAGAAATCTGCATCTGATGATAAACACATTCAATATCCGGTGGCTAGACTTGAACGAATGGAACAAAACCAACTAAGCTCCAGTCTTGAAATACGCAATATACCTAAAAAAGCAAAGGAGACAAAAGAAGATCTTAGTGACATCGTTCAAAAAGTCAGTGACGCTCTTAACACCCCCATTCAAGGTAACGATATTCGTGATGTCTTCCGCATAAATACAAAAAATGAGAATATCCAGCCAGTCATTGCACACCTGAACTATGTTTTCTTGAGGAACAGAATAATCAGTTCCATTAAAAAATACAACAAAAAGTTTACGACCACCAAATTTAGTACTTCTAATTTAGAAACTCGGAGGCCCACCAAAGCCGATTTTCATATCAAAAGTTACAATAAAGACAAAAAAACTGTTCTACTGTGCCAGGGAGTTTGCCAAAGGCAATGAATATAAATATTGCTGGAGTTCTAGAGGAAAAATCTATTTAAGGCGAACCGATGGAATCCCATCCATAAAGATTAACAATGAAAAAGACTTGGATGGGCTGAAGATCAAATGACTAGTTTTAAATGTTACCACTTATCTTGTCTATTTATCGTATATCACCTGGTCGTTTTGTTCATTTAATTTTGTGACTTATTGTACAATTCTTATATATATAAAGCTACAGATCTATATCACTACACATAACACACACCAAACATTCCAACGTTACAAACTTCAACATCCATATAAAACATATCCATACATATCTATATCCATACATAACCATATATCTATACATCCTAACCAGAGCTTACTTTATTTCCTTTTATTTTTTACGCGATCAGAGCTTATCATACTATACTTTGTAAACAACTATATAATTGAGCTTTATTACTACTATCATATCCCATTATGCAAAAAATTGATAATAACGATTTAAATAACGATATTGACAATTTTAATATTGCCACATCTACCACCTGTGATATTGAAGACTGTAAATCTATCATAGGCAATTCTCACTTATCATTAAAAATCATACACCAGAACATCAGAAGTATATCTTGCAACATTCAGGATTGCACACATTATTACACAGGAGTCTAGTTGATTGGGATGTTATAGTCTTGACAGAATGTTGGCTGTCACGAACTCACAGCATACCGCCGATCAATGGTTATAGCTATATAGCTTCTAGTAACAACTGTACGCAAAATGAAGGCGTTGTCATCTATTATAAAACATGTTATAATATAACTGTCATAGAGCTTACTCTATTCAAAGCAAATTGCATAGGTTTAATATTTAATATAAGTACGATATTACTAGGTATTTATAGACCATATGGCTATAAAGACATATCCAAGTTTATTGAATCACTTGATTCATTGTTACAGCTTCATTGTTCCTACAATAACATTATATTAATAGGGGACCTTAATATTGATATAACAAACGGTAATACAGATCCCCATTCTGCCGGATATTTAAAAATGCTAGCCACACACGGAATGTTACCAGCACATACATTACCCACGCACAATAAAACCTGTTTAGATCATGTTATACTAAAATCACGTCTAAAAGCTAGTTGTAGTGTTTTTCAATCTTCGGTGACGGATCATGATGCTGTAATATTTGTTTTAAAATTAAAAACTAAGTAAAAATTATTCAAAAATGTATAGAGTATTAAAACCCAATTATTTTAAATTTAATGAGTACTTGCACAGTATCGATTTCACAGACATTCTTAATATGACAGACGTAAATTTGGTTACTCCATATCTAATAGAAATATTATCCACTAGAATTACAATTACTTCCAATGTTGCAAAAATCTCAAATCGAAAAAGAAACTTAAAGCCTTGGATAACTCCAGGCCTAATTAGGTGTATGAGAAATCGTGACAAATTGCATAAAAAGGCGAAAAAATATCCAAATAATGATGAAATAATCATATAAGAGATACAGAAACTTTTGCAACATGTTATTAAAAAAATTAAAAAGAGAATATGAAAGGAACCTTATTAAGACCGCTTCTAAAAATGGTGATACAATGCTATGGGATACAATAAAAACAGTTGCTAATTCTGCCATCAAAAAAGATACACCAAATGAACTTATTTCTGGGCCTAACCCTAAACAAACTGTTAATGACATAAATAATTTCTTTGTCAATGTCGGTACCAACCTGGTTAAGAGTAGTATACATGTGTGTAGCTCTAGCACTTCTTTGACTCTTAAATCAAATCCTCATTCTCTTGTATTACTAACTACAGAATACACTGAGGTTGAAAGCATCATAATGAACCTAAAGAATAATTGTACTGTGGGATGGGATAATATCTCTACCTCATTAATCAAGAAATGTAAAGAAATCATTATTTCATCTCTAGTCCATATATTTAATCTCTCTTTAGAGACAGGAAAATTTCCTGATGTTTTTAAACGGGCTGAAATCCATCCAATTCACAAGAGTGGGGACAAAAGCTGCGTTAACAACTATAGGCCAATCTCGATTCTGCCTGCACTTTCAAAAATTTTCCAAAAAAATTCTTAACAGACAATTAACTAAATATTTAGAGGGCAATAACCTTTTGTCAAATTCTCAATATGGTTTTCGCCTGTAATGCTGTTCATGACTTAACTGAATATATAGTCAAAAAACTAGATAACAATAAAAAAGTTATCGTAATATTTCTGGACTTAGCCAAGGCATTTGACACAGTCTCCCACCCGCTCTTGCTTGAAAAACTAGAAGCTTTAGGTGTAAGGGACATGCAGCTTCAGCTTTTTGCTGATTACCTATTTAACAGAACTCAAAGAGTCAAAATTGGTGATATCTACAGTGAATTTAAGCAGGTATATTATCGTGTTCCTCAAGGTTCGATCCTTGGTCCTACCCTATTTCTGGCATTTATTAATGATCTTTGTAACCTGCAACTTGAGAATGGTAAGGTTATAACGTTTGCAGATGACACAGCTTTGCTCTTTTATTTAAGCACTTGGAGTGAAGTGTTCCAAAATGCTTAAGCTAGCTTTGATAGAATATTGGTTTGGTTGCACACAAATAAATTATCGCTTAACGTTGGAAAGACGAAATATATTCCCTTTTCCATAAGGAGTGAGCCAGGTATGATTATGGACTCTTTTAATATAAAATCTAATACGTGCTCTAAGTTCCAAATCAGCTCTTCCTCCTGTCCTGTTCTTGAGTGCGCTTATTCTATTAAATATTTGGGTGTTATCATTGATAGTAATCTCAATTTTAAACTTCATATAGATACTCTCTCCACTAGAATTCGCAAATTAATTTATATCTTTAAAAACTTACGTCACATTGCTGATAAAAACATTGTAATTATGGTGTACAAGGCTCTGTGTCAACCACTCTTAACCTACTGCATCACTTCTTGGGGCGGTGCACCAAAGACAGTGCTGTTTCAACTTGAGCGGGCTCAGAGATCTATCTCTACTTAAAGTAAGCTCCTTACTTCCTTACATCTACCCAACTCAGGAACTTTACAAATTATGTAATGTCTTAACGGTCAGACAACTGTTTATTATGTCCACGATTATAAAGAAACATGAAGATTGGAATATGATGTTAATAAAATAACCAACAAAAGGCGAAAACACTATGTTTGCAACACGCAAGGATTCAACCATAAATTATCCGATAAGTTATATGTATTTCTTGGATCACACTTGTATAACATTGTCAATGAGGAATTAAATATATATCCAATGACTAAATACAGATGTAAGTCTGTTTTACATAAGTGGCTCCTATCACTTAATTACGAGGATACGGAAAACTTACTGACAGTGTTATCTTAGACACACTTTTGGACACGCAAACACACCACATACACACCACACATACGCACATGCATATACACGTACATACATATACTCACACATATACACATACATATACTCACACATACACACACACACACACACATTCATCCCTAACATTTGTCTTTCTTAGTATTTTTACTTATGATTTATAGTATTTAAACCATGTGTAATCCTCTCTATGTAAATGTAAAAGCGCAACGTTTGTAAAATTTACACTAATGAACATTTAGTATTGTATTCATCTGATCTGGGGTGGGGGCCTGGAGATCTGTCATACAGGGCATCCTAGTACAGACTCCAGTCTCTCACATCGACGATCCTGACAACTATTCACACAACAAGTGTATGTTGCATGTCTGTCTTTGTAGAGAGATAATAAAGATTTATTATTATTATTATTATTTTGAACAAAACTGAAATATGATATAGTTAACAATGTCTAGTGATAAGCCAGCGGTGTATCTGTTAAATAAATAAATAAATCAGACCCAGCACCGCCCGCCGCCCGCCGCGTCGTCTGGTTATGACACCACAATGCGTTATATTAAATTCCTATACTATCCTAAAAATTATTATAAATACATAATTTTCCCTACTACTCGGTATATGCACGGGATCAGTATTTAAAACTGACCAGCCACGCCTCGACCGCGTTGATTGAAATGTGAATGATTTCGATTTAAAAATATACAACTTTCTAATAAATCCTATCGTGTCTATAAATGATCATGTCAGTAAAACAATTATCAACGTTCTTGTACCGATTGTAAATATTACATACATATAAGCGAATTGTAACGTATTGTATGAAGGCACACGTTAATCGCTAACCAGCTGCACTGCGTATATTATTCACTGCGTATATTCAACTGGTGTTCATTATGAATTGTAACTTTTGTTTTGTTAAAACATCACTTAACTCCTGCCGCTACTAGTTCAGCATACACGAGGGACCTCGCCGACTGCCCGTGGTCCCGTTGTCACGTTCAACATATATTTATACGATACGATCCGGTGCAGCACGCCATGTCGTCGGTCGCCTCTCGCCCCGTCGCGTCGGTCTAATGAAATATAAACTCCTCGTTGTACTTCGTTTGGTTATTGTGAAACACTGGCGATTACAAGTTTATCCATATCCAAGTAAAAGTGCATCGCATCCGCTGCACCCGGAAACGACGGTGAGCCGCACCGTCGCGGCGCATCGACACGTAGCGGTCGTCGAGGTTTCCACCGACGGAGGACTCGCCGCTCCGTGCCCTGCGCGGTACCGTCTCAACACCACTAGGTACATTCGTAGGTGTGCGACGGTGATAATAATTATGATAATTTTGTTGTAATTACTTTAGTTTTCTATTTAAAAGTAGTTTTATTTACCATAAATGACTAGAATAGAACATGCAGAATGCAACGTGCACGGCATACGTTTTCGGCGATTCTATGGTTGAACGCAGGACGGCCGGCGCCGCGCCGCGCGGAGGTCTCGTGTCGGGTGCGTGCGTGTTATTTTACCACATACTGGTAAGTCGTTGTCGCTTCCACCGCTGCACCGTCCCGAATGAAAAATACCCAGATAGTGAGCGATAATGTATATCACAAATTTTAAATACCTTTAGAGGTTTCGTCGTGAGACGCGCTCAAACAGACAGTCACATACGAACGGTGTCGACGAGCGCGTCAACGCGTATGGGCACAGTGCGTACTGTGCGTCGGGGGTCGGGTGGATGTAATGTAAAGATTTGATTAATATAAGAAATTTATTATTCCTTTGGTATGTATCGCTCCGTGTACATACATATATCGGTAGACAACATTATTTATTACCAACTACATACACATTACAAAAACTGTTACATGAAAACATCGAAACTAACATCACCACTAAAAATATATATCATATACATGCATAGAGACACTGGAATGAATATGACATTCATTATGTTATCGACGACGTTGTTGTGGACATAATTCGGAGTGTACATACGGCCGGTGTACAACTGAACACGATTACAAATACATACAGTGTCTTTTGAGAATACACATAATACACCACGTACACCGAGTACGGAGCGGCGTGCGGACTTGTCGCGTGGTGCGGTCCGCGCTCCGTCGACGGTCGAGGAGCGGTGCCCGACACGTGTAGTCACTCTCGTCACACATATATATAAGACTTCACTTCTTCAGACTTATTACATTGATTACAGCGTATATCATGTCAGGTACTATTACATTACGATGACGATTACACGTGTAGTATTTCCGAAGCTCTCGCCGCGAGGTCCAAACGTCCACGTACGATGTTCATATCTAAAGTACTTGCGTCATGGTACAATTTATACAATAATACAAATTTAAAGGTTAACCGCACAAAGGTTAACCGTTAAAGGTTAAGGCAAGGTTAACCGCAGTGATATATAAATAAATAAATAAACGTTCACACACTCACACGCCCGCACTGGGATCCTGTGATCCGCCTGTGTTGCGGGCGGCGTGGACGTACACAAATATCAGATCACAAACACCCACGACCCGAGGACAAACATTTATCTGTCACATAAATGTCGGCCCCGGCCCGGGTCGAACCCAGGACCTTCTCGCTCGGCAGGCGGGGTCACTAGCAACTGGGCTGTGGGGTCGTCAGTGACGCCTAGTGATGTAACACTTATTTATATCGATCACCGTTAGAAGTTATCCTTTTGTGTTAAATTAGTAATTTATATTATATCTTAATACGTACATAGTTAAATACACGAACCGCTTAATGATAAAGACGAAACAACTCCATTTTATTTCATATCAGCTTTAGACGTAGTAAAACATTATGAGACGAATGGAAAAACCTCGGCAGGAGTCGACCCGTCCTGGTGTCCGATGGAACCTTAACTTTGCCACTTTTCAATATAACTCAGTGTAGTGGATGGATGGATCCAGTGCCATACTTCTATTCTATACGATATCTTTTGATTCGAATACATAAATAAGAAAATTCCCATAAAAAAATAATCTCGAATGAAATAAATGAACACCGCTTAATCGTTACGCTACGCCAAAACACAGGCTCCACACAAACACCCAGGAGCCACGGTGGGAGATGCGGCGTGTGCCCCTTGACGGATGTAGTTGCAGGAAAACGTTCTTAGAGATAACAATTGTTTATTAAATTCCTACTATCGTTAATAAAATATTTTTTATTCATCCACTGAAATTCAAATACATTTTTTTTAATTGACACTCTTTATAAATACAGATTTTTCAAATATTAATTCATTAATTAGATTTAATTGTTTTATATGTGACAAAAAATTCTTCTCTTATATAATAAGACATCGAGCAGGATATAAATGTATATACATATTTATATTAATTATAATTATTTAATAAAAGTGGGTATTCACTTTAAACTTTTTTTAAATTTTCATTTTACAACTAAATTACATTAATCGTTGTTCGAAATGTCAGTGAACCGCCGCCGCTCCGACGCCGCCCGCCCCTCGCCCGTCGCTCCGGCGGCCGGGGCGGGCGGCGGTCACGCTCGCGCAACACCCGTTCCGTATCGTCCCCCGCCCGTCGGTCACCAATTATTATAAATCGTCAACTGCATACCGCTACGGTCGCTCCGTTTAATTGTCGTCATTAAATTTAGCACTGAGCGGTCAAAACTGTCCACTTGCGGAATTTCCGCAACGCTCCACTTTTGGATCGTCCGTCGACTCCGCAGCGCACAACCACACCGACGACATCGAACGAGCCCGTCGGCGTCACGCACACGCACGAGCGGGTCTCGGCGCCGAGCGCGGCGCAGACGCGCAGCCCGGCCGGCGGCCGGAGCCGGTCTGCGCGCGGTGCGGCGCGGCGCGCGGCGGCGTGGGGAGCCGTGGAGACGCCTGCCTCCCTTGGACGACGTCGCACATAAAAGCACCGTTTCTAGACTCACCTGCTATTCGCAATTGAGCCTTATCGAGAGCACACGTGTCCCGTAGCGATGTTCGACCTGAGGTACCTAGTTCTGGCGGCGGCGGCGGCGGCCCTGCTGCCGCGCGGCAGCGGCCTGAGCTACATCGACGTGTCCAGTATTATCAACAAGACGGTGTGCGCCATCGCCGTGCGCTACGACGTCGACCCCCACCGCATCCCGTCACGGATCAAGATGATCACGTGCGCCGACTCGCCGGACCGAGGTTGCAGCGAGAACAGCGACCGCCGCTACTGCTGCGAACAAAAAGGCAGGAAGTGCGTCGAGGTGATGGACAAGGCGTTGGTCTTCTCCAAGAAGCTGAACCAGTCGAAGGTGATCGAAGTGTCGGTGGGCTGCGCGTGCATGATCAGCGACGGCCAGGTAGCGCGGACCGTCGACGGCCAGCGTCGCAGATGACGGTCGACCGCCGCCGGCTTCGAGCCCCACGCTCGCTGATGCTTCTCCTCCCGCTGCCCACCTGGAGCGAACGTTCCGCGACTATTCCAGAAAGTGCACGCGTGTTCCAGTCATTGTTGTTATTTATTGAAAACGGTTGTGAATAGTTAATTTGTACATATAGGATAGGTATTTATTTATTACTTGTACATGATAGATGATAATAAGCTAATTTATTTAAAAACATAAATATTTTTATAAAACCACGATTTCCCGACTTCTTGTTCCGGTGTCTCCGGTGACCTAGCTGATGTCCCCCGTAATGTGCGACCGCTCGAACGGGCCCACGCTCCATGTACCCTGTGTTACTTTTCACCGAATAGAGCGAGTGTTTCGTTATGTGTTTCAAATAATTGTATATTAAAATCTTACACAGAATAGGAATATATCTATAATTTATGAAGTCCTGCACGCGCCAGAGGGTAACGTACGAGTTAATAATTTGGTAATACAACTACAAAGTACATACAACAGAAAAAATTAATAACATTATTCTAATTAGATATTTTCAACACTATCTATTCAATGTTACGTTGATCATTGTCAGCAGTCGGTGCTCACGGTACAGAATCGTTTTCTGATGTGATCACCGCTGGAACAAACAGATTGTAAATTGATAAATGTTAGTAAATGTATATAAAGCAGAGGGTTCGACACAGCATTCAACACATTGTTAAAAGGAAGAAATTGATTTACACGCTATAACTTCCGGAAGAAGAGATTTCCATAGTTACCTGCGCAGTACCGTGCCGTAGATCAGCAAGGAGATGTTAGTAAGCGCTAGTTTGGTTTCTTGAGAAGCGACAGAAGCTGTCATCAAAATTCCAATACACATACAAGTAATAAAATAAATAAATAAAATAGATGCTCACACACTGACAACCCCGCACAGTGTCATAGACGTACACAAATGTGACATCCCAAACATGACCACATCCACGACACGAGATCAAACATTTATCCGTCACGTCAATGTCTGCGCCGGGCGGAAATCGAACCCGAGTCCTCTCGCTCAGCCAGGAAGGTCACTATCCAACTAGGCTACGACATTTACAATTATGCTATAATATGAATCACACGTCACGGGATTCGTGTTTCCGGTGCTGATCCCGTGTAATTCGTAACGATAATTATAATTAAGACGCGGCCGCGAGTGCGGACTTTCCCACATCCTGTTACCACCCTGAGTTATCCTCACGGTTACCAACGAATTCGTGGAAACAATTTATTGATTGTTGAATATACGGGTAAATGGATTGATAAAGAGTGCCCCGGTGGCACACGGCAGCCGGCTGCCCGCCTCTTACATTTTTGTCGCGTGAATCTTCAATCGGATGCAATCTCGACAACGACGAGCGTCCACGCTCAAGTGCATCCAACGATTGTCGTGTTGTTATTGATTGCTCGTAACTATCTATGACTTTACAGTCGAATAAAGTTTAAATTAAACAAGAAGAAGAGTGAGAAAATAAATTAGTCTTGTGAAAATATGTGTGTCAAGAGTGTCAAGAAAATAAAATAGCCCTGGATTCGGATTCGTTGCCATAGAACTTGGGTAAATTATTTCGCATAGGAAAATGCAAGGATGGCCATTTTCTGTACGATATCATAAGTGAGATTAATAAAATGGATCCTTATGCTGTTTTCTATGTTTGTGACGAAGGATTTGGAGGAATTGAGTAATACATTTGACCATCTGAATGTGTCCATGTAGCTAAAAGATCTGGTGTTAGTACAGTCTGAAAGCAAGAATAACAAATTGTCGTATACGACTATTGAACAACTAGAAATTATCTGAAGGGACCGTCTAAGCAGAAAGTTTACTTTGCCCCTATTCACAGTTGTAAAAGTTAATATGATATAATGAAGAGGAGCATACCGTGATAATCCCAACCGAACGACACAATAGTGACAACGCATTGCGATCCGTCTAGTTGTGAGAAATAAATAAATCTTCGAGAAATAATATATTAAATGCAAATTTAAGAAGTATCGATAAAAATAAATTTGAGGCTGTTAACGCAGAATAACAAAGCAACACATCGCAGCAGCCGCTCGACCGATGCGTCACCCGCAGCGGGACCGGCTCGGGACTCGGTGTTGCCATGATGGCACGAACAGGGAAAATGCGTCATCGCGACTGACCAGCCGATCGACCAATGTATCGGGACGCAGAGAAACCAACTTATGTCCGCTCTGTTAAGACAATTTTTAACTAAAAATTATGCAGAAAGAAAACTTCTATATTTGTTAATAAACGACAGTCATTTCAAATTTGTAACCCGCTAAGTAAATGTAAAATTAAATGACATTACATATTCTACAAAAAAGTTGGGAATAAAAATGTTTGTATTTTTCTATATTAATATTACAAAGAGAAAAAAAAGTTTTTCCTGTTTTATTATGTATCGGGTACTCACGGTACGTTTTTATTTGTTGCCAATATTTCGACCCAATTGCATGGATCGCGGTCACGGCGAACCTGCGGTGGCGGGGAGACACCGTTAAAAAGTTAGTGGTACATCAATCTATCTACCGTACGTCTAGTCCGTTTTTCTTTTTTAGTTACCGTACCACGACACACAACGCTCGCTGTATCTTCACGCACTAAACTTTGCACTTTATGTATTTTATATAAACTAACCACTGGATTCCACGTTTGTGCTAACTTAAAACCATCTTCCCTGTTGAAGTTCCTCGGGTGTTTCTCGATCTCTATCGCCTCTCTTACTAAACGTGGTAAGTGATGTCGCTCAGAGATCACATGAGGTTTATAATTCGATCCAGTGGTTACAACCTGAATTGAGGATGTGTTCGGCTACCGCGGATTTCTTCGGGTTGTTATTTTTAAATTTGCTTATATGTTCCTATATACGTTGGGATAGAGCTCGTTTTGTCTGTCCTATATAAGAGCTCCCACAGCTACAATCAACCTTGTAGACCCCGGGACATGCGTGTTTTTAGGTGAGCCAAGATAGGTAGAATGAGGAATCCAGTGGTTATTTTATGTAAAACACAACAAAAAATAATTAGAGACACCCACGAAAATTGCTATGCAGTGCGCACATACATATTTCGCAGGCGAAGCCGCTAGGAAGGTTTGCTAATATAATAATAATGGTTTGTAAAAACCAACTTCGAATAAAATATTATTTCATTTCATTTCATTTCATAATTAAACAATAAACATTGATAATTAATAAGAATAAGAATTTTATAGGCTAATTTTAGAGTTAATTTATGTGGTATAAAAAATCTTAACCTCTATTATTTTTTTGTATTCAATGCTCTTATGCACACAGAAAAAGTAACGAAATACATAAAGGAATACGACCTGTACAAAACATGTTCCTTAGTATTTTTGCACAGAAATGCGTTGTTTACGTAATTTAGGTGAAAAATATTATGCGTTGTCATAAATCGGACTTCATAGGTGTCATTGTTTCAGGTTTAACATACGGCAACTTGGCTACGAGGCCACTGTAGAATGTTTGGAAAATAAAAACCTATTGCTAGAATTGAAATCGAGGTTTTGAATCTCTTATTATAAGACTCTAAAAACAGAATTATATTTATTTCAATAAATTTCACAATAAAACAAAATGGTAATACAAATAAATAAGGTATAAGCGGCTCCATGACACTATTCTTGAAACTAACACAACCCCTCTGCTCGCGGTGCACCGTACCGAACAGCAGACGAGACTACGGCGAACGTACGTGCACGGTGGTAGGCTATATTGCTTACAAAGGCTGGCTAGCTACCACCCTCCTTCTAAAATCAACCGAGAAATGTTTGATACGTTCTTCGGACGACTACTGTCGGGGAGCCGGTAACAATACGGATCCCCCCGCATCCTTTCCCGTTCGCAACACTTCGGTGATGCCTTTGGTCTTGCCGATGTCCATGGGCGACTGACGGTGATTACTTACCATCGGGTGGCTCGCCTGCTCGTTGGCGACTAGTTACATAAAAAAGTATATAAATAGTTAAGAGAATGTGTCCACTTGTATCGCCGCAGTATACAGATATCTATGACCGAGGACATGACCACGTGATGGTGAATAAATAACATGTTATGCTGGTCCATGTTCTTAGGGCGGAGAAACTACATGTAAAGTACATTCGACTAATATCTACGAATCAATTTTTTTTAATATTAATTTCACTAGTAACAATAAAAGATCTCCATCGCAATGACAGACGGTTCCTAAATGACTTGTACGAATACTATGCTATAGCATAAGTTCTACACTATAAAGATAAAGCCACTGTGCCACATGGAGGTCAGAGTGTACACCAATTGGTGTACTCGTGAAACATGTAGCGACGGCTATATAGTGGGTATGTAGGTGTGTACCGTTAGTGAGCCGCCGGCGGCTCGGAGCCGGCGAGGCGGCGCCGGCCCGCGCTCCGAGCGACACACCCGAGTACAGGCGGACAGGCGGCGGTGCTCCACCGAGACTTGGACCCCGCGATCGATGCAGTCACTCATATCCTAAAACACCCACTTCACCAGCGGTACCTCGGTACCCGCTGCAGACCGAAAACTGTTGTACAACAAAGTGAACAGGTGTAGAGCGCGGCGGTAGCCACGCGGAATCAACGCTTTATCTCTTAGTGTTTTTTAATGTTACACACACACACACTTACCGGCGATCGAGTCCTCCACCAGGTGTATGTTGTGTCCTGAATGTACTCGACTGCCTCAACTGTGAGAGGCTCACCTGGGGTATACGCTAACTAGATTATTTAACGTAATAGGTATACAAAAACACGTCCATAAATGTATCAGTGATAACGATAGGTGTGGATTCATATTATTTGAATTGGATTTAAAATGATATCAGCTCGAAATTATTAGATAATTAAGGTCGATAGGGTGGTGTGGATGTCGATGGCGGCGACTGTACGGCAAGTTCAAGGGCGAACGGCCGCTGCCGACCGCCCTCCGACCTACCCCACCGCGGCCCCGGCGGCCCCGGCGACGGCGCCCGACCCGGCGACCGACGTTGTTCGCCGGCTGATTGTGTAAACTGTTGTACACTCCCCGCGGAGCGTAAGATAGCGGCGCCCTTTGATATTTGCTTTCCAAATTGCTTATCATTAGTAGAT
This sequence comes from Megathymus violae, assembly GCA_003671415.1. Taxonomy (NCBI): domain Eukaryota; kingdom Metazoa; phylum Arthropoda; class Insecta; order Lepidoptera; family Hesperiidae; genus Megathymus; species Megathymus violae. Next base: position 408,967 of record PDGT01000133.1, on the reverse strand, counting down.
AAAATTTGCAATTTGTATCAAACACGGAATAATAAACATAAGTCGGTATTGTAACGAGGTAGGTGTACTTATTAAATTTATGGGTTTTTCTGCCGGAGCCGCACCTAAAACTATATACGAAATATTATCGCGTTATCATTGCATCATAAAAACTAAATAGCAATCGATTTTTCAAAAATGCGTCGATAGTATAGCGTTTAACTGTAGAAGGCTAAGACTAAGTAGGCGTGTGCACCGGTGGGCGGGGCCGGCCGCGAGCCGCCGCCGCGCTCCCTCCCCTCCCCCTCTCCACCACCACCCCGGGCCCGTCCTGCGCTGCGTCGACTCATACCCAATGAGTTGTTTATGCACTATTGCCGTACTGCCCAGCGCTCAATACTCGGGCCCCGTTATGAATTGACCGGTGACCACCGAGCAGTGTTCCCGGTGCAGTAGTTGGACAAGAACCCATGCACACCCACCTTGGTGGCGAGCGGCCCACCGGGTGCCGCCACGGCAGTCTCTGACCACACTAAGTTTTTTATTGTAAACCTTCAGATGTACTTAGGTAGGTATAGTCGAATATAGTATCTATACATATATAATTAAATTCTAACTAATCGTTTTCTGTACCTTAAGGATATATGGGAAAAACTACTATTAAAGACCTTTATTAATGCAATAGAACGAAAAACAATTGTTGTTAGAATTTTTGTCTGTTTGTCTGTGCGTTTGTTCGCGCTAATCTCAGAAACGGCTTATCGGATTTCATTACGGTTTTCACTATTGTATTGCAATAAGCATCACTTAAAATTAACATTTCATTTCATTTCAATTCTTCCATAAATAAACAACTTTAAAATAATGTAATTGTACGGTGCAACCGTACACTTCGCGTACCAAGCACTTTACGCGCCACGCGCCGTAATTAATTATTAAATTCAGTACGTTTACGGGAAACAATCAGACGCCGCGTGCTTCTTACGTGTCATCGACAACATCTTTATCAATACAAGAATCTGTACCCAGCAACATCTTTCATTTAACTGTCGTATGCAAACAACTATGTACGGGACATAGTTAAATCGGTCCTTCGAGTTGGACCGGAGCTATTTCGTAGTGTAAGGCTTAGTTTTTCCGAAGTGAAGCGAGGGCAGTTTACTAGTAATAATTATATCTCCTCGATTCGATGTCTTCGATTGTCAATTTTACCTAGAGAAGTGAACACACCAGCAGGTGAACAGACTGCCCACCGCGTGGTGTCGCTCGCGGACGACGCGGTGTACCCACTTGATAACTGGCTCTCTATATATATACATATATGTCGGAGATGGTCATTAGTATAGACGTGAAACGAAACTCGAGCACGATGTCCGAATGATGGCAGCACCGCCGCGATGACGTCGATACTCGGCTAACATCGTGCTACAACAGAGCCTAGCTAGTGGAGTGACGCCGGATGGAGCCTTAGTTTACATTCTGCGATCGAAGAGATCGGTTCTTCGGCACTGGGAACTGTTACTTGTTTCGTTTGCCCGGTGTGAAGTGTTTGTTAACAATTAATTAAAAGTATTAACGATTATACGCCCACGCTATGTTCGACAATGCTGCTAAAACTACTGGCGTTGCCGACATATATATATCTTACGGGTGATAATAATATATGCAGGTAAGGAGTTTCCCAGTGACTTGCAACAGGAGGGACACATCAACATATTTGCGGAAATAGCAAACGGATATTGGTAGATACTGCCCCCGCCCCCGAACTCGAACTACCTAACGTTTAGGAGCCACTAAACGAATACTCGCGTGGTGTGCGAGAGAGAAGTCATTACTGCTGGGTATCGCTGACGTTCAGGAAAGGGACGGTCCACCCCGTGCCTTCCGTCGTCCTCGGCGGCTCGCGTCACAGTGCGAGTATAAGATGTTCCACGAGTTTATACAAGATAAGGCCATTCGTTAAAGAAGAGATACGGTTGCTCCTGTGTGAGTTCCATGTCCTTTCGCAACTAAGTCACTGCAGTACAGTCTTTGGGCCAAGATTAAACGTAAAAACAAAAACGGCGATTCAACGGGTTCGGAATGTTTGTATTCGTTTTTGTTTTAATGTTCCAAGGAGAGAATGTATTACTCCATGTCTGAACCGGAAGGGAATTCTCAACATGAGCGCTAGAAGAGAACTCTCTGGGAAGGGCGTATCTCTTTGAAAAATTAAACTAGCTCTACAATCACTGTATAAGAAGTCGTCGTGAAGATGCATAGAACCGGCTTAAGGTTCAAAAAGATAATCGGAAAGGTTTAAGAGCTGCTTTAAGTTTTCTGCAGCAAAAATATGGAACTTCGAATAAAATGTAGCGCAAACGGCTTTGAAGTGAAGTATAAAGCTGCGTTGCTAAGGAAACAACTTTCTGGCGAAAGCTTAGGACAGGCATACTGGAAATGCCTGAAATTAAGTTTATTTTTGCATAATTCAAAAACCTCACTGAATGTGAATAAACAAAACATCACTTATAATCCAAGGACATACGTAAGCACACACACGCCGCGTGCGCAACAGTACTTTATCAACTTTTAATTATGATTTGTACATTCGTAACTTTATTTGATGGCAATAAACAGATTTTGTTTATTATAATTATTACTCATATTTATCACAAGTGACGTCGTTTTCCCGCAGGTAGATTATTTGGGTAGATTTATGCACGTGCGAGTATGTAGTGGACACTGTAGATATGTATTTTATTAAAATAATGAAGGTAGATATTGTCTTACAAACAAAGTGGTCTCACTCTAACCGTCGTGTTATTTGCCCGCGCCCACCGTCCACCGTCCACCGACACATTTAACACACACCAGTGGTGTAAACGAAAATCTCTCGATCTATTCCACAACACCGGGTAGATGTAAGCTCGGAGGGTGGCGGCCGCTGTGTATTGTTACGGAGATCACTATAACCATGTTCACATACAACCCCGACGACAAAGACAACAAAGACGACCCCGTAGCCGAGTTGGTAGTGAACCTGCCTGCCGAGCGTGGGATCCCGGGTTCGATTCCCGGTCGGGGCAGATATTTATGTGACAGATAAATGTTTGTTCCCGGGTCATGGGTGTTTGTGATGTGATAATTGTGTATATCCATGCCACCCGCAACACAGGGAATCCTAGTGTGAGTGTGTAAACGTTTATTTATTTATTTTATTTTATATATCGCACCCTAAGATGAAAGGGACTTGACTCAAAAATTGCAATTTATGGGAAATGACGAAGAAAGTTTTCAAAAATATATGGTCTTGAGTAAATTTAAGAAGACTGATGTATGAGGTTTTCCCTTTTTTCCTTTATCACTCATAATTCGGGCTCTTTTTCATCATGGGGTTTTAGAGTAGACTTTTTTATGCAAATTTATAGTAAAATCTGGAACTTCACAAATTTTGAATTAAATCACTTTCATTCTAAAGGTGCGATATTTAATAAATCCCATGTTTGACTTAACTTTCCTGTCACTGTCCGAGCTCGGGCCGCTGCGGCACTGCGATGTCATTCTCAGCGCACCTTCACGTCTTATACTAACTTTTTAAATATTCTTCTTGCTGAAAACATCTGCCTGCTACGAGTAGGGCGTTAGCGGTAGAAAGTCAAAATAGTGATTACACAACCAATTTATTTTTTATTTATTTCATGTACAAGAATTGAAACTTCAATGAGTCTAAGTGCCTATGTATGGTCACCGGTACATCGGGAGGCACTTTTCGTACCGAATTAAATTTGACAAGTCGAAATTGAACATTTGCGCAGAAGCCAAATTTAGTGTCAACACAATAAATTTATTAAAATGTACCGCATACCTACATACACATACGTACAATATCTATCGTACAATAAAAGTCTGTGGGTTCTGTCTGTACATTAATTTTATTGTCATGTTTTGTGATAGATAATAACTTGATCGATCTTGATGAAAATTAGTAGGTATATAGGAAGAACATGTGTTTACGCAAATGATGGGCTAGATATATGATATCGAGAGACCTCAAAAAAAAGTTATTTCTTCGGCAGCCATATTCATTATTTTCTTTCCATGTGTGTGCCATTATAGTACTTTAGTTTTATATAATTTATAGGTTTTGTAAATCTGTGAGTAATTTCGTTTTCATTTGTTTAAATATTCATAGATTATAATTAGGGGAAAGTCCCCTAATGACGGACACTTAAGGTTTTTAGGAAAAATAAAAAAAACTGTTTTGAAAAGTATATCTTTATTTACGCCTTAGATTAGTCAAGAAACTTCAACGCTATAATAAATAAACGAAAATGCAACTTTTGTATAAACATAATGAAAAACAACAATTAAAATATGGTGAAAATAAACGCAGTTTCTGCAAGTGGCACCTAGTATCGGACAGATCTCATTTCGCACCCCTAGCATCGGAAAGTTTTAAAATATCTGACATCGATCATATATATAGGCGTCTAGATATTCTGGAATGTCAGCACAGGCTTGATGAGCCCATCCATGGCAGCCGGAGCACTGTATCTAGTCTTCGTTGTTGTCCTCTAAGTACATCAAGCAAGTATTTTTTTAGCTTTCTCTTCATCTTTGTTTTTGGTCTTTACTCTTTTGACTTCTTTGCCCGTCTTAACAATTTCTCCTTTGATTTAGGCATTTTTGCTTTGTTCCCCTTCCTCTTCTATTACAATTTTTATGGTTGGTTTTTATTCTTTTCCTACATAGTATTATTTTTATTCAAGAGCAATTTTCTATGGGAATAATGTTGAAATCTACCAATCTTTGGTGGCAACGTTACTTCTTCCCCACGGTTTAATGCTGATATTATATAGAGATATTTACTCTGAGAGCAGAGTAAATTATTTAATTAAAACCTTAGTAATCCTAGTTTATATACTTGTTTGTCCCATTTTCGCTTCTTTTTTTATTTTCCACTTCAATTTTATTCCATTGTTCTACCCTCTTAAAAATCATTTAGGTATTAGTACTTACTAACAGTCTTTGAAGAACTATTTTGGCGTTTTCACTAGCTTGTGCATTCTGACTTGTAACAATATCATAGTTAAATACATAAAAGATCTTGATTTAGTTTGTTTCCCTGAAAAACCCAATATTTGTTGAGTGAGTAGTTAGTACCTAAGTAGAAAAACCCCAATTGAATCGAGTCTGGTTAGGTGAACGTTACTTAACATAAAACAAAATGCGTGTCCCCCGATATCAAAATGGATAATCAATTGTATTCAAACATGTAAATTGAATCTGTTTCCAACATTCTCCAGTTATTGGCCACGGCCCGACGCACCTCCCTCGAGCCGCGCGCACCATACTGAGCCATGTCAGTGAATTCCAACTCATGCGTTACAATCATATTTTATGTATTATTATAGAGATTGCGCAACATTTGTATTCCCATAATGAGTCAATATATTACCCATGCGGCGCGGACTTCCCCAAAATTTTTTGCTCGTGTACAAAACATCACCTTTCTATTTTGTACGTAGATTCGCCTTAAGTATGAAGTACCGAATACAATTCGGTGGGTGTATCTACCTAGCCACTCGCGAACTTCGTAGTAGTAGATGAAGAATTCTATATATCTCATACATAATTATACATTAATAGGCCTCCGGTTTGATACCGAAAACGATATCGAATTCAATCAATTATATGTATAATCTGTTGCGCGCGACTCACTCCGCCACGCTGCACAAGTGGTCGTGTGTCGCTTCTTAACTCTCCTCTATCATAAAACATAGGTAGAAAATACATTATATTTTGGAAATGTTCATGCACATTCGAAAATGAAATTCAAATATCAGTTCAAAAGTACCATGGACAACAATTATGTAAATGATAGTTATAAAACAAAAAATCCAAAAAAGTACTTATAATACTGTTACGAAGCTTCTCGAAGTCGGCAGGCTTACGAAGTTTCTAGAAGGGTGGCCGACCGTTACGGTGAGGCAAACAATAGAGGCAATAAAAGAGAAACCCAGGTAGTAATAAAAACTACCTGGGTCACTCCAGGCCAATCTGGCCCGTATGCCTCAGGCAAAAGGGGCGAGATTAGCATAGATGAGGGCCGAAATGGAGTTGTTTACCTGACCCGCTATTTTTATATCGATTTCCGGGAATTCCTGTTGTTGTTGTTTACTTCAACGAAGGGCGTGGAAGGATCTGGAAGCCCGGAAATCGATATAAATAGCGGGCAGGGTCGGCCACAAGGCATTCGGTCTCCGGATACGAAGTGAAGAGTTCTCACCCTACGAAGCGAATACCTGCGATCTACGAGTGTAACTGTGACTGTGAAGTGTGTGTGAAGTAAAATAAAGTCTCTGCGGAACTATTGTGGCATTTTTTCGAGCCTACGGAATCCTGACACGTAACAATACGTTGAAGTTACATCCGCCGACACCGCGTGTTACTTACGAAGAAGAGATCGTTCGCGGACTGCTGCTGCGGCCGAGGATAATAAATTATATGTGTTCACGCTTCGCCTTATTGGAATCGTCGCCTTAAGTGCGTACCGTTGCCACCTCCTTCACCAGCCTGGTCTGACGTAGTATCTTAACGCGTATGGATATTATTGGCCAGCGATGACGCGACGTTGCCGGACCAGCCAATGGGAGAAACCTACGTGGTCGATACTTCGATTTCAATCAGCAACGTGTGCGCGATCGTCCGTCATCATATTTCTCTTATACGCAATTTTCATCTAAATCTGATTGTAACTTTGCACGCCATAATTCAGTAAATTCTTTATTATGTACGCATCGTATTTTTTCGCAAGAAACCCTAAACATTTTTGGACCTTCGTAGCCGAATACATATAAAATCAGAACCAGCAATAGTCGTTGGATGTTGGACTTCAACTGAAACTGGGATAGTCAACTAGATACCACAGGACAAAGGATAAGGAGAAGCAGAAGTACAACAGGAATAGCTAACCGCAAGCTTTGGGATAAGCCAGTCGTATCCGAAAGCGCGCAAAAAGGTACGGCCAGCCATCCTGCCTATAGTTACTTCCTCTCCATTTCCACTGTGTTTATACCGTGCTTTTCAAATAATTTCA
>PDGT01000133.1:388522-401549 GCA_003671415.1 Megathymus violae | reverse complement strand
CGGACCAGCCAATGGGAGAAACCTACGTGGTCGATACTTCGATTTCAATCAGCAACGTGTGCGCGATCGTCCGTCATCATAATTTCTCTTATACGCAATTTTCATCTAAATCTGATTTTAACTTTGCACGCCATAATTCAGTAAATTCTTTATTATATACGCTTCGTATTTATTCGCAAGAAACCCTAAACAATATGTATTAGGTACTTTAATAAATAATTTGCCGACAATAGCGCTGTAACGATGCGGAAACCTTAAATTAATTTTATTAAATTAAATAATTTTAGAACAGTTCAATATGGATAGGCTCGTTACAGATATAGACATCGGAACGTACAAGGTCGAGAGATAACAAATAACGTTCAATATGGAAGTCCTGTTCGGAGATTCCGACAAGAGATACAGTTCCCGCACACCGAGCGCCTGACGCACGAGAGCCCCCGGCGCTGTCGGCCTGACCGCTGCGAGGCCTGCGAGTACAGCACGTGGACATTTACGAACGCCTTCGTTAATAGGTGATGCGGTGGACCGGGTCGGGACAGCGATAGTCTGCAGCCTGCCGACAACCGGGCACGAATCATGTCAGATATATTTGCAGTTTACTTACTTACTTAAGCACTTTAATTGTACTAGTAATAAAATTGTAACTGATCGATTTTTGTACATGAACGATATATGACAAAAAATATTATTAGGGGCCTTTATTAACGCAATAGAACGCAAAACAATAGTTGTTAGAATTTTTGTCTGTTTGTCTGTGCGTTTCTTCCCGCTAATCTCAGAAACGGCTTAACAGATTTCGTTCTAGTTTTTACTAATGTATTTCAGTAAGCGTCACTTAAAATTTAAAGTTTATTTCATTGCAATCCGTCAATAAATAAAAAAAGTTATGTATTTTGTATGTAAGAATATGTATTTCTAATTCACAGAACGAGAAAAACCCAGAAAAATGCAGATGCTATCTTTAAGCGTAAGGTAGTTTTTCCGAAGTGAAGCGAAGCGAGCGCGTTTACTAATTATTAATAAAAATAACATCTCCAATCATTGTCACATGTTATTTAGGCTGAACAGCTTTACTGTAAGTTCTTAATTTTTTCATAGACACTCCTTGCTTTAATTTCGCCGACGTGAAGCGGATACCGCCATCTACCGTCGAATAAAACGAGATGCCTTACCAGGCTATTAGACCAATGCGGATAATACACTCGATCGTCCAACAATTCCAACATTATAGCGGTATGTAAAAATTTGTCATTGTGGATACGCGGCGCCCGAGTGGCTGCCGGTCACGAACTGGTTTTTGTAATTCTAAATTTACTTATTTAACGATAAATACTAAATATATGATCGCGCATCAAATATTTATTTATTTATTTAAACTTTATTGACCACAATAACATGGTATCACGGTAAAATGGCGAGCTTAAGCATTTTCTACCAGCTAGCCATTAGGCTAAACTGAGCGACACGAATAGCGGTTTAAACGGTTTAATAAAAATATATACATATACATACTTATTAACAAATACATAAATACACAAATATATACATACCTACATAAATATAGACAATATAAACACAAAAAAAATACAAATATAAATACAAATATTACTAGGAATAACGTCAGTGATGCTAATATACTACATGTGACGATCCTTTAGGTGCGCCAGAAGCTTCTTCTTAAATGTGTACTTCGCACCAGGCCTTCTTAGGTTATCAGGGAGAGTATTCCATAAACGAGCAGCCTGAACTGCAAAAGAGCTGGACACGAATCCGGATCGATGCACTGGGATAGAGAGAAGGAGTGAGTCTTTAGAGCGAAGTTGCCGATCATGGGAAGAATGCAGAAACTGGAATTTGGATTTTAAGTACCCAGGAGCGTTGGTGTTAAAGAGGATAGAAAAGAGTGAACATCATGGCTCATGGCATCATGAATCTCAAGCTGAAGCACGCTTGCTTTGTCTTGCAAATCGTTTAATTTTCTATTTATTACTTTATGTTGCTTTTCCACAGATTCTTTCATTCTTTTCATCGCGTTGAATTCCGCTTCAATTACCGAAGTTTGGTTTTTCCAAAGTGTAGTTAAATGGTTTTCGTTACGACGTACGGTATCAATGTCTTTAGCGTACTGTTCTGCGAAACGAGCATCCAATACCCTGAACAATTCGTTTGCTAGATAACCGACACCGTCGACTACACCTCGACGACGACGTCGTCTGGCGTGTACATCAAAATGCTGGCTCAGCAGTAGTTCATTATAGTATTCGAGTTCCTGGTAATCGTGACGTCCTTGCTGTATAATCATATTACAGTGTGATATTTTTTCAATAGAGCTACAAAGTTTTTCTAAATTGGATTGGGATTGGGATATCCTTTTGTAAGTATCTATTGCGTTCCAAAATGGTTCCATGTCATAATATACAATCAATATCCATTCGTCATTCTCTTATCAGTTGATTTTTGATATGGGATCAAAATATATGGTTTGGTTGTCTGGTAATGGTTTCATATCATGCACTCCGTACGCTGGTAACAATAACATCATAAAACAATACAATGCTGTGGCAATGTTTACTGATTTTGTTATATTTGTTCCTTTTCTTCTATCCGGTAGCCTGGTATTTTTTTGATCGGGTTTCTGTTTTTTTTTGGTTTTTCATTTTTAATTTCTTCTCCCTTGTTGACCGGTAATACAGATAACTTCACAATTGGTCGCTTTATTATTCCGTTCTTTGTTTTTAATGTTACGGCTCTGACCAATTCGTAATCTCCTGGGTGTGTATCGATAACACGTCCCATAGCCCATCTTCCAGCTGGTAAGTTGTCATCCTGTATTACAACGAGGTCCCCGACTGATATATTTTTCTGCGTCTCTAATCACTTGTTTCGTGACGACAATTGAGTCAAATATTCAGATTTCCATCGCTTCCACAGATGCTGAAACAATTTGTGTGTCAAATGCCATCTAGTTCTAGCGTCTTGCTCCGTCTCTATAACTGTCAACCCTAGTCTTCCCGTTAAAAAATGGGGTGGAGTAAGAAAATTTAGATCATCTGGATTTTCTGATAGTACACAAAGTGGTCGAGCGTTAAGACACGCTTCCAATTTGGTCAAGAGTGTGGAGTACTCCTCGTAAGTTAATTTTTGAGGGCCTATAACCCTCCTCAAATTATGTTTCAGGCTGCGTACCGCTCTTTCCCACAGTCCTGCACTTGGCCAGCTGGGTATGTTGAAATGCCATTCTATATCCATCTCTGTTGTTGATGTTAGAAAACTATCGCTGAATACTTGTTGAACTTGGTTGTATTCTTCATGCAACATTCTGTTCGCTCCCACGAATTATGTATGCTCGATTGAAGTGACGGAGGTTATTTCAAAAACGTCTGACCTTGATTATTATTTTAATCGCCGTGTTGATGATTTCAAACGTGTTGAGAAAACTATAAATAAATAAAAAATACGGTTATTTCTAGTTAAAACAATATTTAATGAAAAGGTGGTACTTACAAAGTCAACTGTTGCGGTGTGCGGCGGCAGCGACGTACTTTTAAATAAAACGACAAATCTATAACGTACCAGGGATATCTCACATGTACGTAGATCGATACAAACGCACACACTACACTATCGGTAACGTTAAAAAGATAGGTGTCGTCGGAACACCGCTCCGACACGACTGCCGGTATCGTCTGCAATTCTGACACCGTCGGTGTTGCCTCGACGCCTCGCCGCGGCCACATTGGAAAAATATTTACGTGCGGAATCTGTATGCAGCTTTCACATATTACATCTGCTCCGTATTTACAAGGGTTCGATGCCATTCTATTTGCCTGCCGTCGAGTTCATCAGACGGCGCTGGGGAGTGGCCTTGGGCGCTGGCGAGGAGCTCACCTATATAGATATATAATGTAAGCCTGCAGTATATACGTCATGATATTGGTTGTAAAACAAACAACAGCAAACAACAGGTCGGACTTTACACTACACTGGGACGTGACGTGGATCGTACGTAACTTGTCCTCGGTTGTACGTCGCTCGCCGCCGCGCCGCGCGTTGTGTCGAGTCGTCACGCGCGGCGCCCGCTCTGATGTATTAAAACACGCCCGCTACCGTTTGCGCATCCGGATATCCCAGTTCCCGCAGTTATTGTCCGTTAAAGGTACAGTACTGTACTGGTTTCGCTCAATTACAATGTTACCTTCATTCCATTGAAAAAGCTACGTAAAATATTGAGCAGTTTTATTAATTCCTCGATGCTGACGATGCGACTAATGTTGATATAAAGTTTTAGTATAATAATTTACCAATTAATGACACATGATAGGCAGGGCCCGGAACCGCTTACCCTTGAAAGGGTTTTTAAGTGGGTATTTTTAGCACTGGTTTTGAGAAACCATTACATATTGGTGGACCTTTCAAAGATTAACAGCTCATACGGCGAAGCCCTTTGTTTGAATTAACTTAATTAACTCGAATTAGTTAACTCGTGTTAACTTAAAACGCCTTCAAGAGGTTTTTTCGGTAACCGGATTTGGACTGAGCGCAAACTAAATCGGCCTTAAACTCTAAACACATTCGATTTGTTTTTGATCCAAGGCTGCTAAGCCGTTCAATTGATTAATTAGCTTTTTTTTTTATTTGGTTCACAAATTGAATGTAACAATAAGAAAGAAAGAAAAAAGAATAGAAGATCATGTGTGTCCATTCTAATCACAGCATGCAAAAAAAGCGAGAACATATTAAGTAAGCTTAGCTTAACTAAAATTACAGACTAAGTTAAACTGATTTTACGTAGGCGTACCTTGGCCATGGCCAGAGTACCAATGAAAATATCAAATTTTGTGCTTATGGCATTATAAGTTGACAACATTCTATGCAACACAGAGTGCATTTTTATATTTGTGCGGCACGACGATATTTTAAATGTTTTATGTGTTAATGATTCTACTACCAGAACGTGGAATTTTAAAATATATTTTTTCCAAAATATCAGTACAATTGACATGACCAAGTATTATTTTAAATAGAAATAAAATGTCTGCTATTTTACCCCGAGTGCATAAGAATTGCAGATTATAAGTATTTAGCCTATTTTCATAAGAGTTTAAATTTTTACATTGATGGTTTATGTAGATTAAATGATAAAGAAATCGTTTTTAAACTCGTTCGATTCTATTGATGTGCACGGCATACCCTGGTGATCAAATGGGGCTGTTGTATTCGAGAGTACTCCTCACCAGACAGTTGTAAATGGGTATCAGTACATTAGGATCTTTAAAAATTTTAGCCTGCCTGGATATAAATCCAGATAGCAAAGAGGCATTTTTAACTATGCAATCTATGTGATCTCTAAAACTCAAAAACCAATCTAGGGTAATTACTAAATCCCGAATCTGGTTGACTTCATTGAGAGTTACATACACCCTTTAACACATATGCTGCATTAGTAGGTTCCTTTTTTTTAGTAAATTTAATGTGATAACACTTGTCTATATTTAATTTCATTTTGTTTTTTACGCTCCATAATTGCATCCTATCTACTTCTGACTGTAAAACTTTTATATCATTTTGAGTCATAATACGTTGGTACAGTTTTAAATCAATAGCGTACATTTTAAAAGGGTACATTTTAAAAGGGTACATTTTAAATCGTTTATAAATATTATGAAGAATAAAGGACCCAAATGCGATCCCTGTGGTACGCTAGAAGGTATAATATTAGCCTTTGAGGCATAACCGCGTGTCATAATTAATTGCGACCTATTTTCTAGATATAACTTGCACCACCGTAACAATGAGCCATGAATTCCTAGGGCCGAGATTTTTTTTAGTAGCATAGAGTGGTCTATTAAATCAAAAGCTTTGCTAAAATCTGTATACATATAGTATGTAGTTCGTCGCCTTGATCAAGAGCCTCCGCAATTTCAGTAACGAAACCTATTAAGTTTGATGAGGTTGACTTTTTAGGCATAAAACCGTGTTGTTCTGAGTGTATAGTTTCTTTTACGTGCCAGTAAATTCTTCGCTGTATCAGACCTTAAAAACTTTCCCAAGTGCAGGAAGTATTGATACCGGCTTGTAATTACATACACTTAAGACATCGCCTTTTTTGTGTATGGGTGTCAATCGAGCCTGCTTCCATACAGCTACAAACTTACCATCTTCAAGCAACTTATTATATACCATCATCAACGGTTTCCCCAGGGTATCAGCACATTGTTTTAAAAATTTATTAGGTATTCCATAGCTCCTTTATTTGAATGTAATATTTTTAAAACACTGGATATTTCAAACTCTGTTAATGTACCGAGAGATAGTACGCAATCGTGTAACCCGGGCTCATTGTTATCAGCTGTGGAATCTTTGTGTTCTATATATACAAACTGAAAATATTCAAAAAAAAAATCAGCGATTTCCTGACCACCTACAGTAATTCTATGGCCAAAGAACATTTGATTAGGTATAGAAAGGCTATAACGTCTCCGACTATTTACAAAAGACCAAATTTGTTTTGGTTGGAGTCTCATAGTTTTTGCGGCATTTTCCTTAAATATTTTATATCATTATTTTAACAGCATCATACCTATTTCTAAGCAACTCAAACGTTTCCCTATCTCTAGTATTACCATATATTTTATGCTAAACCACCTAGAATACTTTTTACTTGGCGGCTTAAAGTAAGGTATATCTTTCAATAATTGGTTTTATGATGTAGTAAAACCTTGCGGTCATTTCCTAAATGTCGTCAATATCTTTCCACGCATCAATCCAGTCTATGCTTAAAAATTCTTGGTTTAGTTTTTGATAATCACATTTATTAAAATTCAGTACTAGAGTTCTTTTAATTTTAAATAAATGTTCTGTTTGAACCGTATCTATATTAATTTCAAGGGCTGGGTGATGAACGTCTAAGTTTGTTAATAGAGATGAACATTGGACAATTTTTAGCCTCGTTGGTAAGTTTGTTAAAACAAGGTCAAGCATTCTGTTATTTACATTTACTACATTATTATATTGATGTAAGTTATTAAAAAGCATTCCATCAATAAATAAATTATCATTTATGTTATTAGTTGCTTGAGGAATATAAACAGATAAATTATCATCAAATTCCCAATTTATATTTGGCATGTTAAAATCTCCAATCAAGATGGTAGAAGATCTGTTGGCATTCCTACTGAGATTGTTAGTCACATTTCTAAGAAATGTTTTCAAATAATCGTGACCAACTGGAGTTGGTATGACCAGCGATTAATTTATCATTATCGTGCGATCGGTTGTATTGCTTTACAGCAACTAGAAACTCGTCCCTGACACGAGGGCCTACAAATTTGACCACAATTGCACGAGGTCTGTTAGAGTCCTGGTTTAGTTTAGGTACTTTATGGAAATTCATGATCTCCATATCACCAAATGGCCTCGATACAACATTTCCCAGTGTTTTGATGATTGTCAATAGATTTTCATTCTTGTACTCCGGAACACACTGTATTTCTACAATACAGGCTCTAGATCGTTGTTCTATAGTATTTACCTGATTAGTTATAGCATTAATCTGGATCTGCAAGCTCGCATTTTCAGTTTTCAGACTATCAATTAACTGGGACTTCTGACTGATTATCTTATTCAGCTCTTCATTCTGAGTACACACAGAGTACTTGATTTTAGCTCTTCAACAACTCTTTGGATCGTTCTGTTTTCCTTGGACATTTGCTCTTTTACACTATCGGGAATTGTGGCCGTTGCCTCCTTAAGCTTTATTTCAAGGCAGGATTTGACATCTTCAATTGCTGAGTTACTGGACTGAGAAGGTGAAAGGGTTTTGTTCCCACGTTTTACGGTGCTCTTGCAATCTCGACATTTCCAGTTCTGTTTAGCTTGCTTTGACTCTTTGAGAAAATTTTCAGCTGTTATTCCCAGACATTGATAACGATGGTTGTCTGAACACAAAGAATATACTTTGGTATCAATATTTCCTTTTAACACCTTACTGCACGTCTTGCATTTAGTGTTTGAATTTGCCGCGGACATATCGGGTTTGTTTGTTTGCTTATTATAATACAAAAGGTCAGAGTCCTGCTAATAAGCCTGGCAAATTTACCTAAAATTTAAATGTGACCGTAGTGCGTGTTGCTTTTATAATTTTCACATATCGGTTCAAACCAGCTGGTGTTGCTATTATTTTTGTACAGGCGTTATAGTTGGCATATTGAAGTAAACAAACTTTTCATGTCATGGAATTTTAAATATCTTTGAGGGTATTATATTTTTACTCACAATAAATTCTGGTTTTTTTATTGTCAATTTTACTTATAAAACAACTTGGAATCGAACAAAAAACACATTCACTGTGAAGATTTAACACCACAATAACCAATTACCACTTTTTTAAAACAGATAGGTGCTTGTAAACGACTTTTTCTAATTTGTTTTGCCCGGCCAACTTAAACACGTCGTCTCTTACATTATTATATAATTAATTCAAAACCCCTTCCAGGGTTTTCAACGGTAAATAGTGTAATAATAAAGGTAATTTTTAGACTGAATTAAGCTATTATTATTTGGATAGAAATATGTTATGGAAATACATAGAAGTAGTAAATTAGTATTTACTTACCATATTTCTTTTTGATAATAAAAATTAATATAGGCAAATATTTAATTGTGATTTCTAAAACAAACCGTCTAGGTACTAATGCTACGAAGTTTGTAAAGCTCACTCCATCAAATGTTTCTCTAACCCAAACGTAAGCGGTTAAATTAAGCAAAATAAAAACCCTATAACAAGTCTTTAAAAAAAAACCCTTCAAAACCCTATCCCAAAACAACTTCGGTTGATTAGGGTTCACCCGATCGAAAGGCTTATCACTAGACTAGCTAAGCTGATCGAATGTTAATTCAAACGAACGAATAACACTCGAATGGACAACACCCCTTCCAAAGGGTTAATCAAATGAAAGGGTTTTCCGATCCCTGACGACAGGGTGTCGTGTACAACACGCGCCCCGCCCTCCTTACATCCTTAAAACTGCTGTCTTTGTAAAATTCTACTTGGGCAAAACCTAGAAATTCAACTTCTTCAAATTGAAGCGAGGGTTTTTTGTGTAAAATATTTGTTATTATATTTGTCGGAGATGGTCATTAGTATAGACGCGAAACGAAACTCAGCACGATGTCCGAGTGATGGCAGCACCGCCGCGATGACGTCGATACTCGGCTAACATCGTGCTACAACAGACCCTAGCTAGTGGAGTGACGCCGGATGGAGCCTCAGTTTACATTCTGCGATCGATGAGATCGGTTCCTCCGCACTGGGAACTGTTACTTGTTTCGTTTGCCCGGTGTGAAATTTTGTTAACAATTATTTAAGTGTTAAACGATTATACACCCACGCTATGTTCGACAATGCTGCTAAGACTACTGGCGTTGCCGACATATTAATTGTGTATTACTGTTTTATAATATAAATGCATCGACTATAATGACGACGAAAATCGACGAATATAATGACGTTTAATCGTCTAGCGGGATGTAAGCTCTGCACCACCACCACCCGCAGTGAATAATTTGCAATTTCAATTTTGACAAGCTCCCGGCCACCGAATCGGCTCGCGGTTGTTGGATGTAAGGATGAAATGAAACGCTGTGCACAATATTAAACATCGTTTATTATAAAAAATATGTCCTTACTGTACGTACAAATATTCAAAACACAACATACTAATAATTCTCCACGCGTGCGTATGAAGCCACCGCGGCGGAGACGTTACATCTGCGACCGGGGATTATCGAGGGATATATATCGACGTCCGTCGGTCGCAGCGGCAGAGGAGAGGGACTTCGCCCCCCGCGTACACAGTACAAAAACTAATCCCGTCCGTCGCTAATGACACATCTCAATCTACGACGGAGTCAGTCGAGAACCCGGCGCGAGCGAGCCTCCGCGATCATCCACCGCACAGATCATACTATACAAATACAAATACTCCGAGATAAATACAAACACTCTGAGCGTTACGCGGTGCGCGGCCGCTGCGGCTGTGGCCGACACTAAACTATGCATCGATGAAAAATTATTAAAGGCACTTCGACCGCGGTCTCTCACCGGAGACCCTCTGCCGACGGCGGCGTCGTGCCGGCGCGGGCCGCTCTAGACGCCCGTCGGGAGGCGCGTTTAAACGTTGTCGTTGCGTTATCGAGCGCGCCCGCGGCCCGCTCACGCGTGGGAATGCTGATGTCTCGAACATGGTCGTATAACATTAACTAACAATGAACATTACAACAGAAGAACAACAACCTGAACCGGAATTAAATAATTGTACACTTCGAATTACACGTACATCTCGAATGTTACGCAAAAAGGTAATCGCTGGAACGCCCAGAGGATCCTGTTCAAGACTCACTGTATATATCTACGGCGTGTGTGTGCGTGTGTACAGTACGGTAGTGAAGAGGAGCCCTTACCCGGGCGGCTCCTGGTCCGAGTCGACGTTCTCGTCGCCCTCCTCGTCCTCGTTCTGCCCACCTGTGGACAGTTCTCTTATAACTTTTACACGATAATCATATTACGTGTTTATATAATACCTAAACATAATAATCCAAGTAGAAAAAAATTCTGTTTAAAAAACTTTTCAATCGACTGAATAGTTGTTGTTTTTTGGATAATGTTACAGCGAGGTTCAATAGAAAGGACAGTGCTGAATCTACCCCCATTTGTAATATACATTTTAAAATTAATTATGGTTCTAATTGATAGGCAGGCAGGCAGTTTAGACATGTATAGATGTTGGATCGAGACGGCGGGGTCTGATACTGACGGTTGCGGCGCACGTAGCGGCGCGCGGGCGGCGGCCGGTCGTCGGGCGCGTCCGTCAGCAGCGAGGCGCGGTACGCGGTCAGCGGCGCCCACTCCTCGCCCCACTGCAGCGACGGGTTGAACTTCGACTCCAGGAACTGAAACGTGCGCATACACTGTGGGACTGCGGGACGCATAGAGATGGACAATCGATTCATTGAGTTACATCTATCTTGAGGGTACGTTAATGCGTCGCATGTCACTACCGCGGACATATTGCAGTTGACTTGCTTTAAAAAGGGCTGTAGATTTGTTTAAAGGCGTTCACCCACGTTCACCCGTCGTCGTCGTATGTAGCGTGTATCAGTATCATCACCTTGAGCACGTGCCGCTTGTCCTGCCGCAGCAGCTTGTTGGAGAACTCGGAAAGCGGCTCGAGGAACAGCAGGTTGCGCGGCGGCACGGGCGTGTGCGGCGAGTAGTCGAGCGCGGCGAACGCCACGCCCGCGCGGTGCAGAGCCGTCAGCGCCTCGCGGTTCTTCACCGCGTCCAGCCCGAACATAACCGAGAACCGCTTCGCCAGCTCCTGCGCGTGGAACGTACATGTCGTTACATGATTGTCTCCGATCGCGGCGCGGACATGGACACGGACACGGGTACCTTGAGCTCGAGCAGCTCGGGCAGCTGGCGGTGCGGCGCGGGGTGCTTGGCGAGCAGCTCGGTGAACAGCGCTTGCATGGCGAGCTGCATGGTGAGCGCGCAGTTGAGCTTGTTGATCTCGCGCGCCTTGCTCAACGTCGCCTTGATGATGTCCCCGTAGTCGTTGTAGCACTGCGAGACGCACATTCAACATTAAATCGTCCAAGAGATGTTTACTTCTGCTCTCGATCGATTGAGATTAATTTATTTACTTTTTTAGAATAAGTTAAATTTAAGATAATAAAATAGCAGCAGAAAAAAGAACAGTGACAGAATAGTTGTCCGAGCAAACTTTTTCCTTTTTAAATGTGTTTCGGCTAATCTCAGAAATTAATGTCGCTTAAGATTCAGGAAACAATTTGATATAAATGTCTATCGTGTTAGAAAACCTGAGAATGTTGAAAACAAAACCGAAAGCTTATTAACTTAAATCCGCGATATACTCCAATTGAACTTCGAGACAGGGTCACTAAAAAAATTTTATACGAGTACGTTCGAGACCAGCCAGGATTATGTCGTGATCAATCGACTGAACGGCAAACGGACGTCTAAAGTTAGGTTAAATACTCCAAGTACTCTTAGTTGAAATGAAGCACCTTGATATAGTGTTTGAAGACGTCAGCGGCGCGACGGATCGGCGCCACGTTGTACACGATGAGCTTGCAGTAGGCCGCCAGGAAGTTGCGCCGCTTGTGGAGCTCCTCGATGCGTCTCTCGTCTTGACCGTCTGCAACACGCCCGCCACGTGACGTCACGGCCCCACGACGTCGCGTCGCACGCGCCGGACGATTCGGCCGCACAACCGCTCGACTCGCGTTCGTGATCCAACACAATATTAACATCTCCGGGAGAAGTTAGGTACGACCGCGGTATGCAAACGACGCAAAAGAGAGACGGTTGTACGGGCCGGCTCGTCCAGACCTCTGCGTCGACCGACCGGGCGCAGCCGAAGCCGTCCGACTAACTTACAAACTAACGTGCATCACTCTAAATAAAAATGTAAGAATCACTAAATAAGAAGCATGACGGAACTATGTAGTCGTTTGTTCACCGTCACGCAGATTAGTGAGCGGAAAAATAACTGCGGTCAGTAGTACCATCGGCACGGATAGACGAAGTTTAGTAAAGCCGCTGCATCTGTTACACCCCAAGCTCCGGTGCGTCCAACCGACCACATCGCAATGTTAACGAACGCAACGAACAAAAAATAATACAACTTCACTGCACAAGGCATGCTCCATGATTCACAGAAGTCCTCAAGAGTGTTAATAAATAAAAACGCGATCCGAGACCGCCAGCGACGAGTCGCGACGCTCGATGCGAAGCTACATCGAGACGACCCGGGACACGGACACGGGCGCGGCGCCGGGGCGAGGGGCGAGGGGCGCGGGGCGCGCAGAGATCGCCGTCGGTTTCGGATCGATGAAGCGGGCGCGACAATTTTCCCTTAGTAATGTTAGGTGAGGTGAAATCGCGCACATCGGGCGCACGGGACACGCGGCTGAGACAAAAATATGCATTATTGTCGCGGCG
>PDGT01000133.1:345682-388517 GCA_003671415.1 Megathymus violae | reverse complement strand
TAGTGCGAGCGAGAGCAACTGGCTTACCGGCGTCGGGCGCCACCACGCGACGGCCGCCGCACGCACCGGGCGTGACATGCAACCAAACACACCGCACAGTTATGCGCCGATACTGTCGCTCGGGACGTCACGGTCGGTTAGTGTTATTCGTTCGGGTTCATCGAAAATAATGCATATTTTTTCTCATCGTCCCCGTTCACCACGCGAGGGATCGACCGAGGGACGGCGAGGTCGGGGCGTGTCCGGGGGCGGCGACCGGGCGCGCTCGGCGCGGCGGCGGCGACCGAACGACACGTCACACAGGTATACCCCATCCACCCCCGACTACATACACACGTACGGTACAAACACGTATCCCAATTTAGAAAAAACCCAAAACCATAAGCCATCCCCGCCGAGGGTGACCTCGTTCTGCGACCGACTTATTGTACAATATCGATGTGTTGGGTCGAGACCTCTTTCACAAAATAATACTTGATATACTGTCGTATAATTATAGTGAAAAAACAAATAGATGCAATATTTCCGGTACCATTTGTATACCGAGCTATTTCCTGTACAATGCTCGGAATGTCGGAGTTGTATAATAACGGCAATAACTCATGTTTGACTTATCAGTTAAACGCACACAGAACACTCGCTGTCGAAATTCTTAAGTAATACGAAGAGGTACATGATAAATGTTTCTTTGTAAAATCAATATGTAAAATTGTCACGGTACATACGAATCGATCGAATATTGTATAAGGACGCTCGTGTGTGTTACCGTAGTTCTGTTGCACGAAGACGAACTCCTGGATGAAGTCGTTGAGCAGGTCGCACAGCTCGCCGTCCGGCTCGTACACCAGCTGGCGCACGGCGGGCGCGCCGGCGTGGTGCAACGTGGCCAGATGTTCCGCGAAGAATATAAGCAGGTCGCAGATGCTCGTGTAAGCCTGAGTCGGGAACGGTTTATTAAAAGTAAATGGCACTTGAAACATCGAACCGTGATGTTTAAGAAATCATACTAAATTTATCACTAAATTTGGGCGCGTATCGTGCAAGACGTTTAGCAAAGTGCTGCACCGTATAAAATAGTTATAAATTTTTGTTATTAAAAATAATTAAGCGTCTCGACAGAGCGCAGTCGAACGGCGTGTGTGTGTACCTCCTCGCGTAGTTGCGGCGCGTGTCCGTCGGCGACGATGTCGCGGCAGTGCGCGCAGTACGCGTGCAGCCGGTCGCGCAGCGCCGCCACGCNNNNGCCACGCCCGCCTCGGTCACGCCGCGCTCCTCCAGCTCGTGCAGCGACCACAGCAGCGAGTAGAACAGCGCGCGCACCACGTACACCAGCGCCTGCGCACGCGGCGACGACGTGTCACGGGCGTGACCGCAACACGCGCTCGTCAAAATAACACCATCCCACGCATATATATTTCAACAGTACTTCTTAAACTTAGTCACTACAGGATTCCATGTTTTTTTTTGTTAATAGCCGACAAACGAGCAGACGAGCCACCTGATGGTAAGTGGTCACCGTCGCCTATTGACATCAGCATGACAAAAGGTATCACTGATGGGTCGTCGGCCAGGAAATAAGAAGTAGGTTAGAAAGAAGGTACTGGCTCTCAAGCCCCCAGCCGGAACACGAGTCGTTTGGCGGCTGACTCGAGCAGGAGCGTGGTAGCTAGCCAGGCGGGCTTCACGGAAAGATACTAATACCAGTAATAATATCAATGACTTAATAATAATACTAATAATCCATACGCGAAGCCCTACCACCAAGCAGGCTGGCTTCTGTCGCCTCTTATGACTCCCTGTTCTGCCATGATGGGATTGGGGGGAGTATTCTAAGCCGCCCCAATACGGCTATATGTTAGGTTTTTCCTAGTATTATATTTGCCGTATTTCATTAGCAATTATGCGAACATTGTACTTTTTGCTGATTGCTGATGACAAATATTTAGACAGACATATCATTTGTTCGTAATGTGTACAATTACCAAATTTACAGTAAAAACACATTTAGTTGGTTTATAAAAAGGTTACAATGATTGCCAACCAGGAAAGAGCGAAAAGTGTAAAATGCAAACATTACGAAACGGATCCTGCTCAGCATAATGCTGGTAATCAGGAGACAACCGGCGCTGGTCTTCCGCACGGTCCGCTAGGTGACGTCACGGAACATATTTTGCGCATATTTTACAAAAATGTAACAAACTAGGTGCATATCGTTAATAGATTTTTATACTAATCGGAAAAAAAAATACAAAATATTGCGTGTGTGTGTGTGTGTGTGTGTACGTGCAAGCACCTGCACGGGCATCTGCGTCTCGTTCTGCTTGAGGCACTTGGGCAGGTCCTCGAACATGGAGTCCCAGATGTTGGTGTCGTTCATGTTGTGACACATGTACATGATAGAAATCTTGCGCAGCGAGTTGGTCAGGTTGAACACCTCGTCGGCGTCCGGCGTCTCGCCCTGCAACGAACGGCAACAGCTCGCTCAACGTTCACATTCAAAAACTCGTTCACGTCGACTATAGAACAGTCTCATTGAATAATATCACAATTTTTGTTTGCGTGTAAACCTCAAGTATATGATAAGGAACGAGGCAGTATCGTCAGTCAGCTCGAAATACCGATTCACCGGAAATATCCCACCGTCACTCGCCAACTACGGAGTATACATTATTTTTTTTGTCAGACATTTTGGATGCCACAGCTCAAGAAACCAAACTTTAATGTCAAGCGTAACGTAGAAAGACTGCATAAATGGTTGAATGATATAGTGATCGAATTGTTAAATAATTTAAAGTTTTATTGCGAAGCAATCCAGTTTAACTTTGACCGAAAATCCCACTAACTACGAGTAGAATTTTGAAAGTGCAAATATTTTTCGAAGAAAATGATCAAACCCCCTCGAGCAGGCTGCGGTACTCGTCCACGGCCTCCTTGTACCGGTTGACGCACATGTCGGTGACAGTGGCGCGCGCAACGTTACAGCGCGTGTACACGGGCCCCTGCTGCGCGCACAGCGCGTCCAGCGTGCGCGCGCACGTCTCTAACACCTCCGCCTCCGTCTGCACGCTCACAATATCGCGCAGCTTGTTCAACAACAGCGTAAGGTTCTGCAAACAATGTCACTAGATGCAATCCTCTCGATACAGACAGATAGATAGGTAGTACAAACGTGCTCGGAACGTGTGACTACGTGAACTAAGAGCGTTTGTTCAAATATATCAACTGCTACCTAATTTGTGTAACATTGTGTAACCCGTGAGAACTACAGTTTCGTTAGTCCATTTTTTATGTGGATAACCAGCAAACCGCCCAATTGTAAATAGTTAAAACCCTTGCATGTCCGCGACTCCATAAGAACCGCCGACACTTTGACGGCCGAGACTGACGCGGACCGGGAGCCGCTTAATACTGGGCGGCTCAACTCCACTGAACTCGGTGACCGTACGCTTCAAATCTAATTCAATTTTATTTGAGCTAACGTCGACTATTGACAGGTATATTCGTATGGACGAACATGACATGGAATCTCCCGTCAAATAGCCGTAAATACATTAAACGAATCTAATATTATGCGCAGTCAAGAAAATTAAAACTATTTATAATCACTAATGGGTGCATGCAAGAAACCGAAGCAGTACTAACGGCCTCCTGGCGCTGCGTAGTGTACAGGTCTAGGTCGAAATACTGAGGGATACTGATGAGGTTGGTGAGCTTCTCGGGGTCCGCGCCGAACTTGTCCAGCAGCGCGGGCAGCGTCACCATGAAGTGCGCCGTCATGCGCGTGCGGTCGTCGCTCACCACCTGTCCACGATACTGTGTCAATCTTTGTTTGTTGGTCACAATATTTGCGCGAGTGTTACTCCCATACATAGAATACCAGTAGAGTGAGTGATAAACGAGTGAATTTACTTCGGACGCCTCGACAAATGAGACGATTGACTTGTTAAGTCGTTCAACCCCCACGCCGCCCCGCAACGGAGGAGCGTGGTCTGCCGTAAGCCGCAGCCGCACGCAAACATAACAGCTGTCTAACTAGCTTGTACTTGCATTTTCCGTCTAAGTAGCAGTGTGCAGATATGCATTGAAACTGCTTATCAAACAAGACCACTGATACAGCGAGTAAACATCACACCGACCACTGGCAAGGCCACCCAGCGAGATGGCACCGACACACTCGACAACGGTACCTTGGCCTGCTCCTTGGACAGCATGTGGTGGTGCTTGCGCGAGGCACCGCGGCCCACTGGCGGCTCGCCCGTGCTGGCCTGCCGCACGCAGCACACCATCAGCTCGATCAGCGACGATTCCTGCGTATGAATCGTTTCCTTATTGAAAATGGTACATCGAGGTGCCGCCGCTACTTCTTTGTTCGTTCTTTGATTGTGACAAGGTGTGAAGACAGGCAACATGAAAAGGTGCTCCCGAAACCAGCTCTCAGAAGTCAGAAGAACCTTTCGGAAACAAGCACCGAGTTCTATTTCGTATGTTGAAAGCGAATTAAACACAATTTTACATATATTTAATACAAGAAATATGGCGCACACGACGTTTCCATCCTTTGTATCGATACAAAAGACAATCGTAAACAGTAAACGTTAATTATTAGCGTTACCTGTCGGTTGTCGAGCGCCTCCTCGCCGGGCCCGGCCTCCTCCAGCAGCAGGTCCGTCATGCACTCCCAGTCCTTCATCATGGGGTTGGAATCGATGAGCGAATCCACCAGGTAAGCGCCGTGCTCGTGCAGCTGCACACGCACACGCACAAATATAGTTCGATACCTTGCAGTAGTTCTCCATGAAGTTGAACGTAATATATTACTTGCTCATGTTACCCAGTCACAACCGACGCTCCGCCGGTGAATGTCCCGTGTTACACGTGTTAAGGTGGATGAACTAAATAAAAATTTGGTCACACCACGATTGACGCGGAACGGCATCATGTTATATATAATGAATATTTTTATATATTGGCAATAACAGTTCCGAGTGGAGAGCCCAATCATCCAAAGTTGCAACTTATGTACCAAGCGATGGCGTCAGTGGGCTCTAATACAAATTAAACACTGCTCCGTCAGGATCGTAGATGACGGTATAGTCAGGATTGGTCGTGACCGACGAACTGTGTACTTAAGGTGATCATAGAAAAATGCTTCCGTATTCGTTCATTCGATTAGTTACAATAGTGTCTTGCTATAAATTCGAATTTATCGTATCCGAAGTGATGTAATACCAAAAATATTAACTAATGTTGTAATGTTAGGGGGCACTCTTTAAAATGAAAGAGTCTGAATGTGGTGAAGTACATCGGATAACATCACCGAAGTCCCGCTGACCGGCCCCTTCGGCCGTGATCGTCGCCTTGGAATTAAATTGTAGAAGAACAACGTCACCAGAAAAGGCGAGATGAGTGGGCTGTTCGTTACTTGCACCTTAATTCGAGTTTTCTTGCTCGTTATTAGATTCTATATCGTGTGGTCGGCAAATTGTGCATAGGTCTGACCGATTTAAATATATAATATGACTTAAATATATACTGAGGTCAATTTCTACGAATCTTATTCTATATTAGATTCTTATTTCTGCGTAACAGTGACCGAAACTATCGGGTATCCGAAATAAAAACATATCCGAAACCGAAATCGCACCCGTCAAAAAGTTCAGATAGGCGGAGTTCAAATAAACCACGGTATGACAGGCCTTCGCCTGTCGAGCCCATACACTGGCCGCGTTGCATTCATTTTTAGACCGATTTCAATACATTTTAAGGCTATTGTTCTTTTCTATGATAATAATACCAAATAATACCTATAAATAAAGTCAGTGTTAGCTTGTCAATACATTTTTTAAGTCCAAAATAACCTTATATTCGTAACTGAAATTATCGGAAACAATAATCCGAAATAATGTTAATAATAATGAATGAATATTATCAAGAATAATTCCTAACCACAACCTCTCACATTTTTCTTGTACTTGCTTATCAAAATGTCCTTTGAAGTCCTAAACGACAGGGGCCGATGACTTCTTTGGGGATTTAGTACCCTTGTTATGCTTCGGGATGGACTCCTGTTTACTCTCAAGATTATAGTTATGACCTTAAGACTCATCTTCGGTAACAATCCGATCGAAAATCCTCAATGGATTTCACAGAATTCTTAAGCGGGGTATTCACTAGACGGGCCTCGCTACTACAGGTCTGTGCAATGTTTGCTAGCGTAGGACCGTTGCAGTTAGCCTGAAAGATTTGCCTCTGCACTTCCGCGCGAGCTGTGGAGTACGTACGACAATAACATGAGTTTCAATGAAAATAAAATATTCTGGGAAAAAATAAAATATTTAGTCTGGTAATTTGTCTATGAATTGTGTACGCACAACACTCCTAATCATGGAGCCGCTCTAACACAAACTAACGAGTCCGTGTAGTGTATTGGGGCGAAAGACACGCCTGGCCGCGCCGCCCGTGGGCATGCCCGCGTAATGAATGCCCCGCTTTAGACTTTACAGCACTTGACGCACGATCGTTTCTGACGTAATAATCATTTGTGCCACCCACCTTGCGTTAACTGACGTTTGAAACGTCGTAAAGGATAATGTGTACGATTTAAAGCGCGAATCGCCTGCGAGACTTTCTTATTACCTTTTGAAATTCACTTGACTAGTTCATACATGACTAGTTCATCTCTCGGGTCGAAAGTCCTGCCATCTAGTTTAGTTCCGCATAACTATTTCCGCATTCTATAACCTATAAATACGTAGCTATAGCTGTTGATTTATCAATTAATATATATTATACATAGGTATTGTAGGTAGAGATTAGCTTACAAACGTCAAAATGTTATTTGTATGATAGATAAATGTGACGATTTATCAGTTTTCTCTACGAGTTATGATGACAAACTCGTTGATGACTTGCTAAAACATCATATTTATCTATCACACAAGTAACATTCTGACAATACCAACAATAGCGGGACCGTGTATCGAGACAAACTCTGTACAAGAATTTAAACAGTATACCCGGCCGGGTAACGATTCTTATAATGTTGCCATATTACATTTTGAATTACCATAATATATTGCGCAAACTTTTTAATTTAAAGTATTTATATACCAACACATATCCGTGAAACACTATTATATAATAAACAATAAAATAACATGAGATATATTACAAATTTAACTTGTATAAAACTCTAAAATACTAATCCCTTAAGAACATTTTTTTTCTTGTGAGGGAAATCTTCAAAAGGTTCTCGATGTCGTGGGTGCGCCGCCGGGTTATGTGGGTGCGGTAAACACTAAAACCCCGATGGGTTTCCTCGGCATTAAATAGAGGCTCTGCCCAGGAGGGACAAGCTGTCCCGTCCCATATCATCTGATCTTAACAGTTACGGCCATAAATACCGTTGTCTTTCCCGGGGTCGCTAGCCCGATGGTTCGAGCTCCCAGTCTTAGCACCCGTAACCCCGGAAGTCCGTTCTTAGTCGCCTCATACGATATGCAGGGGATATCGTAACTCGTATTCGGGTCCCGAGCTACAAGGATAAATCCCTTAACGCCAAATAATCGGTTTATGCAGGCAACACTTAAAATGAATCGAACATTATAAAGCTGCATTCAAAATTTTGTATTCACAAATTCTCTGTATATTACTTGATCCATTAAGTCACTACTATAAATATACGTACCTTAAATTGCTTTAACACCCTTACCAAATATTTTATAAAATTTTAATCAAATTTGTAAAGGTCTGGGGTAAAAACGCAGTTAAAAGACTGTTTAATATTTACAGTACGGTATATTGGTACAACACAATGCACAAAAAAACAGGAAAAAACAGAAAACTTGGGAAAATGTAGGAGCGCGCTCGCACGGTAGTCGCATTCGAAAACGGACTAAAATATTATACCCGCTTATTTTGAATTTAAATTTAACTTTTTTACCGTGCACGCGCGCCGCTATTAGTGTTGCCATCGTGATACTATAACTGTGTTAATATTAGTGTTTTGCGTCGCCTACAAAATTAATATTTTATAAACATGAAATGAACGCAGAAACTTTTTAAATTTGCATTTAATGTTGAGGTTCGTTGGTAGATGGCGTTAAAGGCCCAATTTTAAATTTGTATGAAAGACAAACTAGCATGGACTAGTTGTAGGGGCCGACGCGTGTAAATAGCGTCAGCACCGTACCCATATTTTATATTGATGAGACCTATACACGGTGGCTGACTATTTTGTGTATTCGTTTAAATAATGAGCACGAATACCACTCGGACCACGGTGTAGGTAATAAACAGCCCGCTCACCTTGTCTTGCTTGATGGGGTGCTTAAAATCACTTCTTCAGGGATCTGATTTGAAAGAGACAATGTTACGCCTGAAGGCGCCGGCCGGCGGGACTTCGATATTAATCTGTGATTATCCGATGCACTTCACCACATTATACACTGTTCCTATGTTATTCTTAAAGGGTGCACCCTAACATTACAACATCAGTTTAGATTTATGGATTAAACCACTTTAAATTATATAAATTGGCATTTTGAACAAGATCACTCAAATCGAACGAAGTAATCCGTACGAAGAGAAAAAAATTAAGTAATTACGTAGTTAGCTCCTCGGCTCGACCAATCCTGAAGAGGCAATATCTTTATATTTTGAGCCTACTAACGCCATCTATTGCCATGTAGGTTGCAACTCTGAGTGATTGGTCTCTGCACTCGGTAGTTTCTTGCCAATATTCAAATTAATTACATTACTTGTATAATAACATGAAATGAAGCTGTAACGCTTTACCGCTATTTATGAACTGTTGATAATAACGAAGCAGTCTTGCCGTCAACTCTTTGTGGACATTAATTTTTCAAACAACATTGCTCGATTTCCTATAACTATCAAGTTCATCTATCGCCGGATATAACCCGGGAAGTAACTGAACGTAACGATGTGAGATGCTCAATCAATACTGCACGATATCTACGTCATCATCAATCGCCCCGAATATAAACCGTGCGCATATCGAGCGCCCCTCGTGATATCAACAGTGTTTTGAAATCGTCAACTGATAGTCCTGTACGTCAAAGGTAATTAAACGAATTGTTTACTCGGAATATTTTAGGTTTTCGCTAATTATGTAGTTTTTCATTAAGTATGACTTAACCATTACGACGATCAATTGTTCAGACAGCGAGGCGGGAAAAACTAAAAATTTAAAGAATGCATTACCTCGGACTCGATGAAGAACTGCACGAGGTCACGCACGAGCGGCGCGTTCGCGGGGCGCAGCTTGCCGCGGCGCGAGCGCGCGCGCTCCGGCGCGGCGGCCGATTGCGGCGTGTCCGAGCGGAACAGCCGCACGTTGAGGAACTCGCCCGCCGCCGCCGCCACGGCGCGCCACGACGAGTATACCAGCTCGTACACCATCTCGCAGTCCTTGTCCGTCAGCACGTCCGGGTGCATCCTACCAACGCGCAGAACACTTTTTATCGAATGTCACTTGCATGGATACGGTCGATCGTTGACCTGTTATTCATTATTATATTGTTATCACCGGGCCGACTGCGAACATTAGCGGCCCGATGCACAGTGGCCGAAACAATGATTTTTATAAGATTTTGGAGAAAAAAATATACTTAACAGTTTCAAGTTTAATTTTGGACACGATAGGAAAACAAGTCTAGCGCGCACAAACGCACAAACAAACAGACAAAAATCTAACACCTATTCTTTTGGGTTCTATTGCGTTAATAAAAGCCCCTTATAATAGTTTTCCTCGTATATCGTTCAGGTACAGAAAGCGTGATCATCACTTGAGTATGGCGATGACTAGCTTGACGGCGTGCACGGCCACGTCGGTCTCCTTGTCGAGCGCCATGGACACGATGCGATCCTTGAACTTGGAAGTGAACAGCTCCAGCTTGCCCTTCAGCTCCTCGCACTCGTACAGCGGCTGCAGCGCCTGCAGACAGCGCAGCCGCACCTCGCCCACCTGCCGCACGAATACGACGATAAACATAAATAAACTCCGTTAGCTAGCTGTGACTCGCCACTAGACGGCAACGTCGACTTCTGTACCGCTCACTGGTCAGTGCGGTGTTCATGATAATTTGTATACGTGGATATCTAAGTGCAACATATTGATCTACAATGTTGTAACATGCGAGTGGTTGATGCTACTTGAATAAATAGATATTTTATCAAAAATATTTCTACTCTTTTCAAAAACTCTTAAAAATAAAGTATAGGTTTCACAGATCATCCATTTGTTGCATACAAAGATTAATAAATGTAGACAGGCAGAACGATGTCTGCCGAGTTTTGTCAATTAATAATAAATTATGAATTCCTAACGTTAAATAAAGATTTCAATTTGAACTATTTTACACCAATGTGTCGTATGTACTGTACCATCTGATAGCTCCACAGTATTAGCGGTTACCTTGTCGTGCAGTGTCCAGCCGATGTACTTCAGGTAGAGATCGTCGAGGAAGTGCGCCGGAAACTTCTCCATCCAGATGCCGATCTCGGCCATGGTGATAGCTCTTATGTCCGGCAACGTGTCCCTGTGTGTTTAATTGTGTTACAGACATAGTCAGGAACGGTGTGCTGGACCATTGACATGTACTGACTCATGTCGTGAAAAGTATTTATAATACAAATACTTTTTCTATATTCCAATTTTATTACATACTATCATAAATATGTTTTTCTTTGATAACTTCAGTGAAGTGACTTAATATAATATACTTATGTAAAAAGTGGTTTGTATTTTTTTATTTTTACATTGTCTTTTGTTTGTATTAATATCGCATTATTGTAGTATTTTGTATTTTATGGCAAAATTAATGTTTTCCTTTCTCCTGTCTTTCTTTCTATTTTTGGAGACAAATGACCCTCTAAATAAAAAAGTACCGTTTTGTATTGATTACATTTGTTGTGGGTAAAATGAAAAAGTTGCATCTGTTACACTAGACCAGGTTCTGTTCTAAACAAGTTGCATACATTTTATAGATCAATATATATATATATATATATCGGGCACTGTAATAATTACTCAGATTTAACTTTATTATATTTATATTATTAATTGGTTAGTTCTCAACAGGGGACATCATGCTCTCACAGTTTTCGTAGGAATATTTTTTCTGACCTGTCAACTACTTGTAAATTATACTTATTTAACAACAATAATCGCACCCTTAGAATAAAAGGGACTTAACTCAAAAATTGCAATTTATGGGAAATGACAAAGAAAGTTTTCAAAAATGTATGGTTTTGAGTAAATTTAAAGAGACTGATGTATGAGGTTTTCCCTTTTTCCCTTTCTCACTCATAATTCGAGCTCTTTTTCACCATGGGGTTTTAGAGTAGGCTTTTTAAAGTAAATCTATAGTAAAATCTGGAATTTCAGGAATTTTGAGTTAAGTCTCTTTCATTCTAAAGATGCGAATTGCAACATTAGCAATAACTAGCAATTGCGTTATTTTCTGTAAATGTACACACCAGGGTCTGTATGTTTAACGTCGGAGTCCCGAGGCCGCTAATCAGTTCTACTGACCTGTATCTGTGCACAAAGACAGACTTGAACATGTAGGAGAGCATGTTTTTGATCTCCTCCATGTTCTCTTCGAGCTCCTGCCGCTTGGCCACCAGCACCTCGAGGCGCTCGCTGGCTCGCTTATCGCGCGCCTTCAGCCGCTCCGCCTCGTATTGGCGAAGGCAGTTGTCACAGTTGACACTCGTCAGCAGAGCCACGTCCACCAGAGCCGTCATCAGCTTCATCACTACATATATACGACACTTGTTAATTAATGGTACATATTTTGGTGCAAGGGGATACATTTTTCCAGTGTAATATAAGTGCAACTAGCTTTCTCTGCGGACAGATGAATAGACGAGTAAATTTAATTACGTGTCTATCTAACTAACAGTTTCTACCCACCTAATAGGAAACAGAAACTAGACTCTTCAATCTCTGCCCTGGAAGTTCCCAACTTTACCCTTGGCTGGCAAAGCAACGTTGATGCCTTTGCTGTGATTGCTTACTGTTAAAAGGGTTATCTGCGCATTTATGGTTTGTTTCTAAATTCAATCTTCTCTATTGTACAACAGTGGTTAAGCAAAATTGGGTGCAGTCAGGTGTTGGTTGGGTAACTGCTGCAAGATTCTGTAGATACTTCGCTCGAGTTTGTTGTCTGCACTAACCCTAAAGTAGTGTGGTGAAGCACTCTGTGACTCTAATGTATTGAAGCTAATTCATGTCTTAGTAAACCCAAATAATTACGCAATATTTTAAATTCTCACCTGCCAAAGTAGCAGTATGCCTAAAAGCTCGGACTTGTGAATCAGAGAGACCCGTCAATAAGGATATGATGTTGTCCATGAGGTACTGGTCATAGATGATAGAATACTGGCACATCTTCACCAGGGTTTGAATGAACTCACAGAAATTGGACCGAAACTTTTTCCATGTTTGTCCTGTCATGATGAGAGGATACTCGCCACTTTCCTGTAACAGACCTACTGTTAAATATTTTTTACCGCTTGGTGAAAATAAGTGGTTCATTCAGTCTTCTCCCCAACTCAACTATTACACAAGGTCATGATGAAATGTGGGAAATTGTTGAAACAAGTGTAAAAGGAAGGTTCACAGATTACTGCCGGCACAGTATGATTTAAATTATATGATATTCATCAAAACTTTACTTGTGTGATGTTCAAATTAGGAATAATAGTAAATTAATTGTAGCACATAACACAAACAGTAACACTGGAACATTGTTCACATTTCCTTTATGAGTAAACAAATTTCAACCCAGATCCTCTTCAAACAAGACTAAGATTCAAACTATTAGATGACTATATATATAAATATACATAACAGACCTCATCAAATTCTTGAGTCATTTTCTTGATAATAAGTGTGTGATCCATCTGGGCCATATCTGGGCTGACTTTACCACGGCATCCTGAAGAGTTGATGAAAAATTGCATTAACTGCACTAGCGCACTCTCTCTGTTGGTCTTGTATTCTTCAATCCACATGTCTACCACTTGCTGAATAAACACAAAAAATGTGATTCGAAATTATTACTTTACAAGACATAAAGGCTAAACTTATACTATAAACATACTAGTGGTATCAGATAAATCATTAAAATATTTATGACAAGTAAACTGTGTAACTTACGTTTATTGCAGTTTTATTAAACCTAAGAATGTTGTATAGGCTGTTCTCATCGTCCCCTGGAAGTAACACGGGTGGGGGTGAATACGCTGGCGGAGGCGCAGCACCTCGGCCACGGCCTCTGCCACGCCCGCCGCCCCTGCGCCGCCGTAATGGAGGTGGAGGAGGCGACTCAGCCAGTCGCCCAACATATCCACCATCGCCGCCACGACCTCTGCTACGAGTTATTCGTTTAGTAGGCGCCGGAGACGGTGATCTAGGTTCCTCCTCTGCGGGTTCCGGAGGCTCATCAGTTTCCTCTCGAGGTACATCGGTCGCCGTCGAATTCACCACAGCTCCAACATTAAAACCAGAGTAATTAGGAGTCTCGGGCTCATGGATTGATTGTCCGCCATAGTCTGTCATAGGAGTGGCTGGCGTCATAGGATTTACATATTCTGGTGGAGGATCGTCCATTCGGATTCGTTTCCCGCCACGCCGATGCATTTTGGCTCTGTTTTTCTTTATTTTTTAGAGTAAAACATTCTAACTTTCCTGTCACATATTTTATTGTGCCTCCACGATACAGTTTTCATTCGCATCACAGGAATAAGAACAGTAAGAAGAAATCAATAAATTTTTGATTACTCGCGTCGACAAACAATGCAAACCAATGTACTCTGTGGTACATAAGTTTAGGTACTAGGTAGTAAGCTAGTGTTGCCAACTCAGATTTTGAAAAAGGCGTAGGTCAGATTAGAAAATTACGTAGAAATAGTAAAATTTCTATATCGAAAATAAGTAGATCTACTAACTTAATCTTAATTTATTAATTAATCTTAATCTAGATTTATTAACTTTTTTCGTGAAAGTAAAGGAAATTATCCCCTTCTGTCTATTTTGCAAATTTGGACAATTTTGATAAAAAATACGTAAATGCTGGGACTAAAGTTCGTAGGTTTGCAGGAAAGACTTAAAATACGTAGATCTACTTTTAAAGACGTAGAATTGGCAACACTGTAGTAAACGTTAGCATTTTATTAGTCTGCGGGAGTAGTGTGGAGCATGTAGTAGCGTTACGTTTATGTGTGGAAGTGTGGAGTTACAGTAGAGATTACTACATAAATATATTATGATTAGGATAAATTAATTTAATCTACAGTAACGTGAAATGTATCAGAATATTATTATTAATGCATACATCGTGTTAGATTTCGTTACCGCTTACCAGCACATGGGATTGTTCCCAAGCATATTGAAAAAAAATTGTGTATCTAAAAAAAGTTTTTTAGAAATATAGTTAAGTAATATTATTATTTTCCACGCAATCGTTGGGTACTCGAATACACAATAAAAAAACTTAATTTACAAATAATAAATCACATTTAATGTACTATCAGCCAAATTGATTCGTACCCCACCTTTAGCTTATTTTCTTACAGCACATCACGTGCAATTAAGTCGAAATCCGTCTAAACATTCGTTGCCTTGGAAACAACTCTGTTATTATTTGATATAAAATTGACAATACACATCTTACCACAGAATACTTAATACTACCCTACATCTTACATTTTGTATATTTGGAGATTTGTTAATTACAGAAATTTTCGATTTAAATAAGCATTTTGATGCGTGATACGACTTTTCGTATCACGGTAGCTATCTAAAACTATTTTTCTTTAGATTACTTACCAATAAAAATAATTGAGTAATATGAAACGTAACTAAACTAAGTTCTTAGATAAATAAATAATATGGGTGACCAAATTTACCGGCAGTTTAACGTATTTGCGCAGGTTAACTTTAAACTGTAAAGGAGATAAAAAAGAAAGGGTCAGAGAAAAGGAAACACAATCGTGATCGTAATAATAAAATGAATATAATATCTAAAACCTAGTGTATGCATCATTGGCTTCTATGACATCTAACAACCTTGAACGCATTGACCCAATGAGGCGATAAGCAATATCAGTTCCTCTCATGTGCTCCCAGATCTCATTGCAATGACGTTCAAGCGCTTCTTTTGTTCTCTCGTTTCTGTTATCCCACATTTGCACCATTAAGCCCCACAAATTCTCAATAGGGTTTAAATCAGGGGACTTTGACGGCCATGGAATAACAGTGATATCTGGATGTTGACTTCACTTCTTCTCGTGGATAAATTGTTCGCACTGTCGACAACATAGTTTCTTCCAACAAGTTCACATAGTTAGTTGCATTTTGTCTAGATGAACTCTGCACTAGCTCGCCTAGGCCTCCGGCACTCATCCAACCCCACATGTTTGTAGAGATTCGGCCAGATGATTGATTTGGCACTTTGTGGTCCTCATCGTATCGCGTATTATTGTAACGCCACAAAGTCAGGCGACCATGAGTAGATGATTTAAAATATTTCTCATCAGTAAAGTTCGTGTTAGACCAGTCGAAGTCTAAATAATCTCGTGCAAAATTTAATCTCGCTAGCTTGTGCGCATCTGTTAAAGCGCCTTTCTTGGCAAAATGTCTAAAATGTAAACCAGTGCTGTGCAAATGATTTCTTATTGTTTGAAGACAAACATCAAAATTTGTCGCAAAATTTCGAGTTGGAGTAAAAGGATGTTCTTCATAATGACGTTGAATATCTCTTCTCTGTTGATCCGAGATCTTACGAACTCCATGATTATGTCTTCGCCTATCTTCTAGTGTGCCCTCTTCAGCATGCCGCCTGATCCATTTTCTGACGGTTTTCAGAGATATATTTAATTCTCGCGATATTTCGCTTATGCCCCGACATTACTCCATGGTAAATGTTAATGTGCCATGGTAAATGTTTACTGCTTTCACCTATTTTCAATTTCAAATTAAATGAAAAGAGCGTGAAAAATACAGAGATAATTTTTTACACTTTGACACCTGACAGAAATTTTTAACGCCATTTGACATAGTGAGCTTAATATTATAAATGTCTTAAGTGCAGCAGACACGCTCGAAACGAAAACAAATTTGACATCCACAGAAGTTCAAGCGAACTGTCGACGAAGTGGGGTACGATTCAATTTTGCCGATAGTACATAAAGATATAAATAATTATATTTGAATGATTGTAATTAAACTGGGAAACGCATGTGGAATGATTATAATAGAGAGTTTTAACTATCAATAAAACTTACCTATTATTTTGCCTGGGATATCCGGAATCCAGGTAATTCCTACCTGGTACATCTCGAGTTCTATAATGAAGGTAAAATTACTTCTCTAAGTCTAGATTTAATCCAGCCTCCTATGACGATTTTTAAGTCAAGTTTTGAATCTCCTTTCATAGTTATAAATAATTGCGACCATTTTTCTTCTGTTCGTCGATTCTGGGAAACATAAATCAGAAGTCGTATCCAGTAAATACAGCAAAGATTCTTCTCAGAGTTGCAGTTAAGGTTTCCATGCAAACTGTCTTTGGTTCGCCGTATCAGTTTTTGATCCAAAAGCCGGCCATAGAGTTATAGAATCCCCTTCATCGGAGAGACTCTGTGAATCAATCCTTAATAATGTTAAGTCGTGTACCCTTCCTCCAGATGCTAATGCAAGTAAGATAGCTGTACGTCTTAATGTTTGGTAATGGTTGTTTTCATCTGGAGTATGACTGCTTTAAAACTATAACATATTTTTAGGATTCCATATTGGAGGTTCTTCTGACTTCTTTTGTTTTGATACAGATATTGCTTTTAGAACGTGCTTGATGAAAAAATTTAAAGATAAGTTTATGTTACACATCACATTAGAAAAGCTCGTAACTACTGGTTTATGCACCAGGATCGTTCTATAAGACGGACTTCTTTCATTGTCAAGATATACTAAATATTGTGCAATTTCAGCAGGAAATGGACTCTTAAAATTAACTGAATTCTTCTGACACCATTTAGTCCAATTCCGCCTTATGGGTCTGTACGTTTTCAAGGTAGATTTACGCCATCCAGATAATAACAATGAATTTCATCTTCTGTCCAATTTTCAATTATATCAGTCCACCCAAAATCATCCGCTTGTAGCTAAATGTCCTGAATTTGTGGAGGACAAGTCGCTGTAGTGATGTCGATCAGAACTTGTCGAAGGTTGGGGATTCGGTGTAGTCCGTAAAGTGCTCTGCGTTGCAGATCCACCAGCCAGAACACTTTGTTCCATCGAAGTGCTATTATTATGTATGGACCTTGAGCAGAGTTGAAATGTGCTTAGTACATGCGGAATCAGATTCAGTGGTGGGAACAGCCATGCTAGACTATGATTCCATTTGCGACTGAATGCATTGTGGTACTGGGCTTGATGGTCTCTCGCATCCAATATTACATACTTTTGAACAACATGCATGAAGCGAAAAGGTCGATCTCTGGAATTCATCACATTTGAAATATGACTTTTGTCGCAGGATTAAGTAAATGCCACTCTGGAGTCTTGTTGTGCCGTGACAATGCATCGGCTACAGAATTGTATCTGCTGGGGAAGTATTGAGCTGTTAGGCAAATATTGTGATGGTCTAGAAATCAGAGTAATTTTTGGGACATTTTCAGTAGTTTTTTGGATCTTGTGTCTCCTTCTTTGTTGATGTAGAATACTACCGTGCGATTGTCTGTCTGTACAAGTATGTGTACATTCTGGAGCCGATGGTTTTCCTGTAGAATTGCTGCAGGGACTGCAAATATTTCTTTCAGATTCACGTGCCATTTCAGTTCTTTCGATGTTCAATGACAGTGTTGACGGTACCGTTAGTACACGAACAATAAACGGGAAGAGTGAGGTATAACGAAATAACCAAACTCCTCGATTGCTGTTTGTACACTGAATTTATTATAAGAATTTGGTTAAAATATATGCATCGCAGTGCAAGGAAAGGTTGCATTACACAAACACATACAAATATTAAATTGCTAACGATATACATTTTGAATGTATTAGTAAAATATGAACGAAAATGCAAGTACTTCGTACAAACAGGTCATCATCGTTTCTCCAAGTTGAGCACCCCAACTAAGATCTGAGGCATCTGTGGTCAGTTATGACTGGAGTTGTGCGGATAGGCAAAGAATTGCAGGCCGCATCCATCCACCATTGTAGTTCGTTTATAGATTCTTTCGCTACTTTTACTTGACTGTATGGGTGATTCTTGGGCAATTGACGGCTGTGAAACTGTAGTGTCCGACAGTGTAATCTCCCTTGCTGAACTACAAAGGCGGCATAGTTGAGTCTCCCTAAAAGGGACTGGGCCTGTTTGAAGGAACAACTGCCTCTCGACATCTGGTACTGAATTGCCTTACGTAGCGTACGGCATTTTTGTTGCGACAGGGACTTCGTATTGTTCTTTGTGTCCCAGGTGATACCCAGATATTCCAGGCGTCTTGTCGGCACAGATTGTTCGAAATTTATCGTCCAACTGAGTTCTTGCAATAAATTTAAAACGTAGGACGTCTGGTTGCATAACTTTTTGTAGCACTGATTCGCTATTAAAAAATCGTCCAGATACACTACGCACCTTATATTGCAGTCTCGCAGTAGTTTGGCAACCCAGTTCGTTACGCAAGCAAACGTCCATGGTGCTGATGTAAGCCCGAAGGGAACACATGTTATCTGCATAGCTTGTTCTGATAGCTGAGCTTCAAGAACCTGCGATGCTCTTGAGCGACAGGTACGTGGAAATATGCTTGGCTCAAGTGCAACATCACCATCCAATCCATGTCCTGTAAGAAACACAGCAACCGAAAGTGATTTAGTAGATAAAAATCTTTTGTCCGAATAAATTTGTTCAATTGCTTTAAGTTGAATATTGGTCGAAATTTTCCGTCTGGTTTCGGTACCAGGAAGAATGTTGAAAGATAGCTGGGAGTTATTTCCGCGTACTCTAAGACCCAAGTCTTCAACATATTTTTTTATCTGATGTGTCATTGCGAGATTTTCTTTTGTTCTGAAAGTTTTATAACATTTAGTGTTAGATAAAGTAGGGGTGGTTTCATCATAAAAGGTATTCGTAATCCGTTCAGAAGCTTGCATATATGATCTGGAGCCCCCCACTTGGACCAAACATGCAGATATTGCTTTAGATAACCCCCCTGAAATTGATTCGAGTCATGCGTTGCGATATTTATGTCTGATGGGTGAGTGTTGACGGTTTCTTTTTCCTTAGGTTCCTCTAGAATTTGATTTGTGTTGAAGGTTAGCTTTATCCTTGCCCGATCTATTTGGTTTTGATGCGGTTCTCGAGTTGTTGGGTCGAAAAAATTATTTTGCTAGTTGATGGTTTAGGAAAATTACTTAACACGAACGCAACGAAAGATGACGCTATAATGAAGGTAAAATTACTGACCGAATGGTGTAGTACATTAGCCCTCGCTACCAGGGACAGGAAGTCAAAAAGGTGAGTATAAACGCGCAGAAGGGAGGTGGCGCTGAAGTCGAACGAACGAAAAACAAGTGCTTGACTCAAAATGGACTCCGAATATCCATACGGAACAAATAATATGCTGAATTATGAAACGTGAAAATATCAATTTATTTTTTCTACATTACATTTTTTTTAATAATTACCCCGGAGACATTCTTTTATACTGGGGAATGTTACGCTTTTTATTAAACAGTAAAATACGTATTCTTGGTGATACTCTAAAGAACTTTAATATTCATTGTCTGAACAAGTTTATTCGTTCGTTTATTCCAAATATCACTTTAATATTAAGTCACAAATAGCAATAATTTTTCATATCATAATGAAATTGCATCAATGTTGTTTAAAAGGATATGATATAGTTTTATGTAAACTAGTAGACTATTTTACAAATTAAAATTAATAAAAAAACGTTATTTCTATTCTAATACGTATACAAGACTGGTATCAAAGATTTAAAGCATATTTAATTCGTTTATCTTTTCATTATTATACCTCATTTTAAAAAACATAATTTGACGTAAACTAACTTTTCCAACCTCCATATCCAGCCTGTTCTCCTCTAAATACATTTAAAACTTTAGCATTAGTTATTATGAAAAATTAAATGGTGAAATAAAAATTATATTAAAATTTACTTATTGTTATTTTCTTGTGTAATATAAAAAATACTATTAAATTTATAAGTATTATAATTACTGTATAATATATTTTATAAGTTAAATCACCTTATTTATATATAGAATTTTTATTACGCATTAATTTAAGTATTTATTTTCATCTTATACTGTACTTTCTTGATCTTGTTTTTGTTTACTTCCCCAAATTTATTCGAATACATTTTTTTCCTAGGTTACCTGTCCTTTACTTGTCGTTGGATTAAGAAAACAAAAATTGGGGTCTCTGCTTTGTACGGTACGCTCTTTCGACTCGAATGACTGACGATCATCTGTCATATTTCAAGAATAGGATTGTCTGGATTGTATGATTTCGGTTTTTCGTTTTAGTTTGTGAATAAAAAGGAAACTAAAATGGCAAAGAAAACTTACGATTTATTATTTAAACTGCTTCTTATTGGTGACTCCGGTGTAGGGAAAACGTGCATATTGTTTAGATTTTCAGACAACCATTTCACGACGACATTTATATCAACTATCGGTATGGAACTGAACCATCTTTATAATTATTGTGTTCTTCTATTCGAGCTTCTATTTTAAACATGCATTGCATGTAAAAATATATTGAATGTATGTTGTTTTTGTTTACGTTTCACACAAACGTAAACAGTGTTTAGTATGGTATGATAAAATGCTTGGCACTAAATGATTCCACATATTAATATAATGTAATAAAAAATATAATTACCTATCTTTGTAAGATGATAAAACACTCGATATATATAAAACATTGTGTCTGGTTTAAATATGAGTTATTATTCTCAGGTATTGATTTCAAAATCAAAACAGTTGAACTAAGGGGCAAGAAAATAAAATTACAAATTTGGGACACGGCGGGCCAGGAGCGATTCCACACCATCACCACATCATACTACCGAGGGGCCATGGGCATCATGCTAGTGTATGATATAACAAATGAAAAGACATTTGATGATATTGTCAAGTGGTTAAGAAATATAGACGAGGTGAGGTGGCTATGTCTATGAGTCCATGCTTTTTATGTTGAGCTATCTCGCCAGTGCTTGTCATCCCATCCACTCATATAAGCATTGCTATTGCAATGTAGTAGGTATCTAAGTTTGGAGACTTTTGGATAGATGGCAAATGCTGTAAAGTTAGTTGTGAAACTTTGGAATCATTCAAATGCATCTTAAATTATATTAGATAATGATTATTAAAAATAATTGTTCTGCACAGTTTCTATTTACAAGTTACTAAGAACAATCTCTATATTGAAATGTAAAAACCTATTTAGAAACAATGTATAATGATGATTTTTCTCTCTTCCTCTGAATTCCAGCATGCTAATGAAGATGTGGAAAAAATGATACTGGGCAACAAGTGTGACATGGAAGAGAAACGTGTGGTGAGCAAGGAACGCGGGGAAGCTGTGA
Organism: Megathymus violae; assembly: GCA_003671415.1. Classification (NCBI taxonomy): domain Eukaryota; kingdom Metazoa; phylum Arthropoda; class Insecta; order Lepidoptera; family Hesperiidae; genus Megathymus; species Megathymus violae. Next base: position 366,875 of record PDGT01000133.1, on the reverse strand, counting down.
GTACATTATATATAGACTGAGTGTTGCACATTACTTCAAGTATACTACTTCCACAAGAGTTAATGAAACTGTGAGTGTGTATGTGTTAGGTAGCACCTTTCATTTTTAAAAGTGTTTTGTCTACATTGATTTATAAATGTGTGTTCAAGTCATTCCTAATACAGGTAATCCCAGTTCACCAGCAGTTGCGTGGTGGCAATTAAGGAAAGGTGGTAGTTTGAACATTTTATGGCTTTTTAATATATAGGGTGTCCCGTAAGTAGTAGACCAACGGGATGTGGGTGATAGAGGGGATCTCTGTCTATTTCAAACACAAAATTTTATTGGCCTAGGCTTTAAAGTTTTGAAGTTATGAATTTTTTAGGGTTTTTTTTTAAATCTTGGTACCCTAAATACCAATATCGGAAATTTTACTGTTTTTTTTTTACCATTTTATGTTTATTTAATTTAATGCAGATACTAAAACATATGTCATTGTTATTTTAAAAGATTTTTAGTTCAAATTATTAGTAAGATAAGAATTAAGCATGTTTTAATTTATTAATTTAGTTAAAAATTTAATTATACAAAATACAACATGATCTTTGACCCATCATGGTGTAAAAAATATTGTATGGAAACCTGGTGGAATTTTATTTTAAAAACAAGTACAGCTTACATAAATTTCAAAAAGGTATAAATATGTGGGTTGATATCAATATATTTTTTTTTAAGATATCAATATCAATTGATATTTTTTTTATGATATCAATATCTAAGTTGATATCAATGATTCTTGAGATCAATGATTGAATAATGAGACGTGATTTGTGTTGCACAGATTGCGCGGGAGCACGGCATCCGCTTCATGGAGACGTCGGCCAAGTCGAACATCAACATCGACCGCGCCTTTTCCGAGCTGGCCGAGGCCATCCTGGACAAGACGGCTGGCCGCGAGGCGGACGCCGATCTGGCGCGTATCGCCGTGGAGCGTCGGCCTTCGCGCGCGCCTCCTGCACGCGCGTGCTGCTCATAGACCGTATAAACTGCATCGGCACCTGCTCACATTTCCCGTTTCACCTACCATTAAAGAACCCGTGCAGTCATCTAGCTTAATCTTTAACGTACCCGGTGGCTTTCAATGTTCACCAATATTTTTTGGCCCCTCTGCACTACGTCACAAGTAGAAACTGGCGCGTCGCCGGCAAGGCGCGCAGGCGCTTGTACGGTATCTTTATGCCTGCGGCTTCCTCGAGTGCTCCGCTCGTCGACGCGTTGGTCCTGGGTCGTGCATGTGATGCCGCTGGAAATCAGTCAGTCCGCAAGCTCATTTGAATGGTTCGCGTCAAGCTTGTGTAGGCAGATGCCTATGGAGATTTACGAAATAGACGTTGCAAAATTTGTACTCGGAGGAAAATGTAATTAAACGATAGATAAATTACCAACCCTACGAATGCAGGATACGTTGAAAATAAAAAGGTCACACTTTGTATAATAAAATGACTTAAATTTAAATTATAAATGATAATTTCAATTATAACTTCCGCTTTCGTAGCTATTGTTCTGCCTTATACTTCCCCATAGAATTCTCTCCGCGTGCACGACGGGCGGTACCTTCGACTCCGCGTATATAATGCGTTACGTGACGTCACAGTCCAAGGACGTCGGGAGCCGGGATGGGAGCGAATGCACCGCTTGATTCGAAAATGTGAAACGGGTTGTAATATTCATGTCAGCCGTCACATAACATGATATGTATTTCGTAGCGGACGTCAGAGCACGATTCCCTTTCGGTAATAATTTAATAAACTTTGAACGTTGTTTCGAGGCCGGGCGTGCTAGGGGCCGCCGCCGTCGGACGTGGCATTCGGGTCGGCTCGACTCCGTTCGCACGTCACGCCGCACGTCGCGTGCGCACGCGCCGAATGACGTCCGTAGCGAACGTCACTTTCGTCGTCGTCGTCATCGCCGCGAGCGGCCCTACCCACTGAATGTCGGTCGAGTGTTGTTTGATTTTGTGGAAATCTCAAAATTTACATTGTATTCGTATTACTATAGTTAATCATTCGCGTGTTGGTCAGTTTAGTATGCTTTTAAAAGTTAATGATCCGATAAAAAGCTATCGTAGTGTAACCGTCGTCCGCCCGACACCGCGCGCCGCGCCCTCGGGTACAAAGTAAGTACAGCTAAAGTAAGCCTAAGTAAAGCTCGGTAAAGATTTCGACGTTGCTGTAACTATATATACATAATTTGAACTAGTATATTTAAATATCGTTCACGTAGCTTTAAGTGTAATTCTTGTGCAATAAGGCAACGATACTATAATGAACGCGTGGCTTCGTTAGACGTGTTCGTGTATTCACAAGTACTGGACCGGCGGCGCGCGCTGCGATCGAATCTCGGTCGTCTGTCACCATCACCATCACCGCGGGTAACGACGACCAATATTAGTCTATTACGATTATTTATATACGAGTGAACACTGTTTTAATAACATTCGTGTCCCGCAACAAATTATTCATCGGCTTTTTGTGCAAACTGAAAGTATAAAAATTCGTAATGTTTCATATATTCAGAGGTGTGATAATTAAATGCACGTAGTAATCGGTATATCTAAATTTTGTGAATTTTTCATAATATTTATTTAAAGATAGAAACGTTGCATCTAGAATTATAGTTGAGTAACTACATACAGATTAAGTATCGCAATGTCTCAGTCGGTGGCGGTCACGTCGCCCCCGTCGAGGTTACCGCCCGTCTCGTTCGGGCTAAGCTTATAGATCGTAGCCGGTTATCTGGCGATGTCCCGTAGCCCGAGCGAGTGAGCGCGTGGAGGTCGGCGAGAGGCGACGCCGACGTGACGCCGCAGCGCTCTATTATGTATACACCGTTAACCTGCATTTGCGTCCCTTTTTGTAACGTTTTGTATTTTTATATCGTAGTGCGGCGCCGCGGTCGTTCCAGTCGGCCGCGCCGACGCCGCTCGCTAGCGTCATATACGTTAAACTGTACGTTGACACAAGTCACGTGACCGCGAGCCCCGCGTGCACGTGCGTGGATCGTTTGGTGATACTCTCGCGTCGATATCGTACGGTGTCTCGTCGGTTTTTATCTGCTTTTATAAATAAACATCGGCATTGTATATTATGTTCATAATAAACATCCTATCCTAATTGATTGTCTTATTTATCTAAATATCATGTTACGTCGTACCTACCTACCTACCTACCTACCTACTTCCATGTGAACTGTTCGGTTAAAATAGGTTACGTGTTTACGAGTCATCGTTGGAGCGATCGTTAGGGTTGTCACCTTTATTATTTTTGTGTAATTTCAATCCACCCATTAAAGAGACCCGAATGTTTTTTTGGTATTAAATGTGTTATTGGAAGTAAACACGCGGTATGGCCGCTTTTGGGAGGCATCGCTACCAATGATCATTTGAAGACACCCGGTTTCTAACTGGAGTGGTTAACTACAGATAGCGGACGCTGGGTCCAATTGTTAAAAAATTGTAGAAAAAATTTGTAAATTTAATCCTACATAAATATGGATCAATAATATATTTTTGTTCCTTTTTAGTAATATACACAACTGGTTTTGTTTTTCGAAAAGTATTTGTATAAATTGTTGTGACCATGTACCTACCGACCCATTTATTGAATTGCACACTTACTCATAGCATAGAAATGAGAAGTAGCAATACATCTGCGGCATAAATCTGATATGACAATTTTAATTATGACTGATAATTAGTAATCATGTTATGTGAATTGTATTCAAGCGTAGACTAATGTGTGCAGGTCGCAACGGTTACTTAATTCAGTATCAGGATCAGAGGGTTGCAGAAGTGTTCGCTACAGGTTTTAGATACCTTATGGCTAGTTCAATTAAAATATTACTTTGCGGAACCGTCGGAAATATAAAATTTAAATCACCCTTAATACTAGTGGTATTTGTAGAAACCTAGATGATAGATCACTGCGAGACGGCCTTTGTATGATGTGTACGTAGTTTTAAATACAACACTACACTGAAGCCACAGATGGGAACAAATGAACCGTCATATATTTTACAAGAAACTAATTAATTATTATAATTGAAAATCAATGGTTCCTCTTGCCGCACACGAAGGACATATGCGCTCCCGTCGCTTTCGTATAAGGTATTGTATCAACGGGTCGATATGAAATTCAAATATGGGCTGCATTTCAATATAAAGGGAAGAGGTGTAAAGTATGAAACAGTGTTGCAACCCTAGCGAGTGCTGACCTCCGTTATCGCGTGGCCTGTCAGAGGAATGCTCCGTGGCGGAGACGATCCATTCGACGTAGTCCAGCGGTCGGAGGATGCTCGCCGATATGAAAACGCCGCTTCGAGCGGCTTTGGTGCTGTATTGGTTTACACCAGCTGCTCTCACACAACGTAAGTACAGACATATTTCCTTAGCCGTTAATCGGCAAATATTTTTTGTACTGTTTATCGCAATATGATATTGCGTACTCTAGGCATCTGTTACGTTAAGATGAGATCAATATATTTTAACAGTAGATTTTTAGAACCTGTAAACGAAGTTGCAAAGGATTGATGTATCGTGGCGACCTGTCGGGTCCGGTGACTGTCATGTACATACGTTCACTATCGTTAAACTGGCAGAACACGCAATCGCGCACTTCTAAACTACTATGGTAAGCGCTTATAAAAAGGAATCCCAGGGTCGGACCTCGTTATCGCTGTCGAGATCCAGATCTGCGTCTGTAAGTTTCCACCGAGCCCGTACCGTATGACGTGTGAAATGCAATGCCCGATCGGTCGACAGTGGGTTGCGTGATCGAGCTGCAGTGCGCGGAGTGCGTGCCGGACAACATGCCGCTGGTGACGTCGCACCGGGCCGCCAACGGCAGCGTGGCGGTGCGTGCCGGCGAGCTGGTGGCGTTGTCGTGCGGCACGGGCCGGCTGGCCGCGTACCCGCTGGCGGCGACGGTGGCGGCCGCCTGCGAGGCGGGCCGCTACCGCGTGCAGGCCGACGGCCGGTTGCGGCACCTGCTCGAGCTCGGCTGCCAGGAAGACGTGTTCGAGGACGTCCAGCACACGGTGACCTGTTCCTTGTCAGTTTAGTATATTGCAGTCGGCAAAAACGACATCTCGACTTACTTTAAATTTTCTTTTTATACTATCGGTGGATCTATCGGCTACCGATGGATGAACCGCTGAACCAATGACCTAGCCGAAGACGTGCGTGTACTTTTCGTTTATCAAAATGTTTGAAGGAACTATTCTATATATTAGCTTTTTTAGCTTTTTTTTTTTTCTATATATTAGCTTAGTCGGAACTTTTAACTAAATCAACACAAAAAGGTAGGCGTGCTAAAGTTGCGCTCCAGATATTTACCGACTCACCATCGAAAGCCTACACTTACACCTACCTAATATTACTGTACACCTGTACACACATGTCCTGCAACTGCTGACCTTACACCCCGTCAGAATCATGGTGTTTAAGCGAGTAGATCTGCTCGAACGGTGAAGCGGGAATAGTTTAATTACTTGCCCTACACGATGGTATAGTTGATATGGAATGAAATATTCAGGTGGAACATTGCGCCTCGCCGCTGCAAGGTCGAACGTATCGGACCGTGGAGCCGAGCGGCGCGCGGCACCTGGCGACCGTCTGTTTCGACGCGGACCGCGGCGTGCCCGTGCGCGCGCTGGCAGCCGCGCCGCGCCTCGCGCTGCTCCTGCCGCCGCACGCCGAGGGCGCCGCGCCGCTGTCGCTGCTCGGCAACTTCAACCGCATGTTCGACGTCGCCACGCGTGCGGCGGCCGAGCGGCTGTACTCCGACGACGCGCGGATGAACAGGAGGCTCCGCGAGATATTTAAACATGACCGGGTCGCTTTCGCGGACCAAGCGCTGACCTCGGCGCCCTTGCTCAGCCCGCGCTACTTCGACGACCAGGACATGCGCGTCGTAGACTTCGTGTCTAACAAGGCAAATATTATGGAACATTCGCAGGTCAAAGTTTTTATTCTGTCGCAATCGCAACAATCAAAGCTTTCTTAAAAGGAAGTTAATGGATACGATCAGCGGATTACGACAATTTCTAATGTTTATAGATCCCTCAAAGCGCTCGTCGCCGGAGGTCTCGTGTCTTTAAACTTCTCTGGCCGTGTGGAGCAAATTCATACATTATCAGTGGAGTGGTTCCGAGTACTTATCTAACGATAGTAGCCGTCGGATAAACAAATTCAACCAACTAACACTACTGGAGTGGTGAAGTAGGCCATAATGTTTCTTCCGTTAAGGTGAGGTGTTGAACTCATTGAACCTATTGAAGCATATTGCTCGGCAGGTAGCGGTGTGGCGCAGTGTGGCGGCGGGTAACCTGCGGCACGTGCACCTGGACGTGGCCCGCCTGCTGGCGGGCGCGAACGCGCGTTCGCTGCTCGTGCACGCGGGCACGCACGGCGTGGCCGCGCTGCGCACCGAACACGGCAGCGCGGAGATCTTTCTAAAGGTTGTTCACTAGCGATGATTCACATTTGTACTGTAGACCAATTTTTCGGTAGTCCACCGTGCTACATTATACGACTTTTACCCAAACCATTCTGTATTAAATATGTTTATACAATTGCGCTCTTATTAACCGCCTTTTCCTTATGCTATCCCAGTGGTCGGCAAACTTATTAGCCAAACAGCCAAATATGAACATTACAACAATTAAAAAAAAAAATTGGAGTCAAATATGCTTGTTCAGTAAACTTTTATTACACTAAATAAGTTGTAGATTAAATAAAACTAAATTTCAATAAAACTAAAATTCTTCCTTGCATCACCGGTAGGATATTTAGTGCTAAATGACGCGTGCTTTTTTGTAGTGTCTCTGTAAATTTCACTTCTTGTTATGTGCGAATTTCTCCTTACATGTCGGAAGTCTATTTAAATTTTGAATAAACGCAAAATTCTCGGTCCACTCAACTTTAAATTCGCGGTTTTCATCTTTCGTTTTTCTTTGCTTTTTTTTGGTAACCATGTTAATTGGCGTGCCTATAAAAATATTCCAAATATTTTTTTTCTAAAGCCACGAGTACAAAATTATTATCATTATTAAATTGTAAGAAAATTAAAATAAAAAAAATCTTTTTAAAAAATACAATTTTATTAATTTATGTAACTGCACGAAAAAGAAAAAATAATTTTTTCCATCATTTTAATATGACCAAAAATGGAAGAAAATTTCCAACATTTGGATAAATAAAGTTATCGAAAAATCGATTACAAATTTTGTACCGGAACCATAAATATACATAGCAGGTGTAATAAAATCGTATAAAAATACCTGTGACGTGTGCAGCTACATTGAAAAATAGAACAACTTTTTAACAAGACAGGACAACGGCAGACACGGTAGATAAGACAAAATGCTCTCGATTTATAGCAGAATTTTAATTTATCTAAATAAGATGTAATTTTTTCTTACCAAGTTTTTTTTAATGAAAATATTATTGCGCCTTCCGTGGATATTTGTGCCAGAGCCGCACTTAAGGAGCCAAAGAGCCACATGCGGCTCTGCAGCCGCACTTTGCCGACTACTGTGCAATCCAATAATGTTAACAGTAATCTGTACCTCTGAATGCACATAGATAAGCTTTTATTGCAAGCTGGAGCGAAATTAGCACAATTATAGAACAAAATGTAAAATTATGTAAAATTGATTTCGTTCATTTACCAACTGTCATGTTAATATTAAATTTAAATATTAAATTTTCAAACAGAAGAAAATGGTTTAATACGAGCATACGGTTTATTTGTGGGCTTCGAATATATGACCATATTTACGAATTTTGAATTAAGCTGCAGTTTACAAGGAATACATAAATTCTTCTGTGTAGTGTGTGCCATTCAGTTCCCCTAGTGGCGTCGCTAATCGCTTTGTGCACTCCAAAGGAGTGTAATATCTTGCCCGGGTCGGTGTTTCCGTCTGCTTATAACGTGCTAGTCTTCAAGTGGATAAAAACTTTTGATTCGATATTTCTTGTTTCCGCTGGTCGTGGGGACTAAACACTCATTCCTATGAGATCGTAATGTGTGTACCGTATTAGGACTGATTGGCCGATGTTGGCGAGTCAAGTAAAAAGTGAAGGATATACACGAAGAAGAATTCGGGAGAAAGGAAAAGTTCAATTTTTTATTTGAACGCTTCTCACTGTACGTATTCATGCAACTGCAGGGCGAGCGATTCCCGGTCCCGAAGTACGTGTGGACGGTGGTGCACGATCCCGAGAGCGCGCGCGCCCTGGCCGTGGTGGTGCTCAACGAGCCGTTCGTGGCCGTGAGCGAGGTGCGCGCCGCCGTGCTGTGCGCCAGCGCGTGCGCGCGCGTCGCGTGGCTGGCGGAGACGCGACGCGCGCGCCGCTACGAGACGCCGCTCTACGGGCTCACGTTCTGCTGCGACGTGCACGACGCGGCCGCTGCGTTGCCGGAGATCCCGCGCAGCGCGTTCGCCGCGGTGCCGCCCGGCGACGGCGGCCTGCTCGCGGATCTCTAGCTCTCACCGAAGGGTCGGCCCGGTTAATTTTAATTTGTATTAATTTTTTTTTGAGCTTTCGATCTGTCCCGCATATGCGACCATTAAGTCGATCACTAAGAAGCCAGGGCCGACAAACCAACTTTTAGGGCGCGTCCCGGTCCCGCGGTGGAGTGAGCTCATAACAGTTCAATTTACAAACAATAATATATCTTGTAAAAACTAAAGCATGCCTTAACTATTTATATAATATTCATATCCATGGCCGTATTGGGGGGGCCTAGAATATTCCCCGATCCCACGCTGGCAGAACAGGGAGTCGTAAGAGGCGGCTGAAGTCAGCCTGCTCGGTGGTAGGGCTTCGCGTATGGATTATATTATCAGTATTATTATTAAGTCATTGATATTATTACTGTTATGGCGCATTTAGTCTTACTAATGGCGTCGTCCACAGGCGACGGTGACCATTTACCACCAGGTGCCTCGTCTGCTGCTCGTTTGTCGGCTATTTACATAAAAAATATACATCATATTGTCTATACCTGCCGCAGGGTCACGGCCTTTATTTTTGTATTATCATTTCGGATAACACTGAGACACCGGAGCCACCGGCTCCGACGACTGCGGACATATTGGTCATTGTTACAAATAAAACACGAGAAAATAAAAAGATACCATGTAATAAAGATAATATTGCTTTAGCAGATCCTGTTAATCCTTTTCGGCGATGGCGGTCAAATGTCTGTCTATTTCAGTCTCTGATAGTACTCTGAAAAAAGCAAGAAATATATATGTTTTACTTCGATATTATTCGGTAACGGTTCACCTGTTGCATTAGTTCCCAGGTAGTGAAGGTACCGCCGGTGAGGCGGCACGGTGGGCGCAGGACCACGATCCGTTACTTTACGAGTAGCGCTTTAATTCACTTCGCGTTCGATCACATCAACAAACAGGCCGAATACACTAGTATTTATCGGCTAAGGTTGGATTTGTGATAATATTATATAAATGTTGTTGTTTGATACAACGCGGGCGCTCCTACTGATACTGCCAATGATATTATTAATTTTTGCAATAACAACAAGTGCTGACCGGAATTTGGGGTCCTCCTTGCTGACCACGCCCACCTCGATCTCCGAAGATTTGAAGTCCACGGAGAGTACCTGCAATTCAATCAGATAATTGTTATGCGTCTAAATTGAACCCTTTCTAGTAACGCTTTAATTATACATTTTCCTTTCTTTTATTATTTGTGTAAGATATAGTGCTTGCAACGTAACGTGTCTGATGAGTGTAAAATAGAGATCCAAAAGAGTAAAAAGAGAAAGGTGACTGTAGGCTTTGAGAGGTGACATAAGGATTATGAGCAAGTAAGTCGTGCGGGTCATTGAAGGCATATTTTTATAATGTAAAAAGACACAAAATATACCTCAATATAAGGTGGAAAACATAACTTAAAACAAGTGGAACATTGTAATGACCATTATTACAAAAGTTACAAAAAACAGTACAGTATTTTACGGGATACATATTCTTAAACCATTAATGAAGTGAGTAGTGAGTGAGTGAGTGCGTGCGTGCGTGCGGTTCTTTGTGCGACTTCTCTCTCACTTGCGACAGACAAGAGATGGCGAGCTGCACGGCGTCGTCCGCCGAGAGGTCTGCACGCTTCTTCAACTTCTTCTCGAGGTAGGCGTTGGCGTCGGTGGCCTTGGCGCCCGCCGCCGCCGCCTTGTACGAGCAGTAGTAGCCGGACGGGTCCGTCTTATAGACGCACGGGCCCGACTCCTCGTCGTACGCGATCAGCATCATGCCTGCAGCACGACATGACTGCTAACTACACTGGATACACATATTGTCATTCCATTTGCAGTCCTAGAAACCTTTATGCTGTCACTTTCAGTATTTGGTGTTCGTAATTAATTCATGATAATAGCGTCATTACCCTATACGATAGATTCTACTTAAAAAACTTACTTACTTAGAGAAAAAATTGCGAATAGAAATATTTATTTTTTTATTTTTTGTTCCATTTTTGATTATGTTATGGTAAAGCTAAATATTATAAAGTAACTCAAACTAGTTATGAAAATCATTATATGGCAGGTTAGGATGTTATGCGACATACACACTGAGAAAGCTTATCATATTCGTCACTTGTAATAATGCCAAAAACCCGCCGAAACGAGCTCACTTCAAATGTAGTACCCTGGCACGGCGCCACGCCCACTTTGGAACGTCACTGAGGTTGTGTTTTAAAATGTCATGTAAAATCTCGTAAACTCTTCCAGTACCAACGTGCAAATGTCCTGAATGTCTTCATAACTAACTCACATATTCTGTTTAATTACTTTGTTCATTCCTAACATGTTTCCGTTCTGATTGTGGAAGGGCGACCGCTTCTTCTTCGTCTGCCATTGTTATTCAATGCCCTTAAATTTGTTATTTTATCTATTTTTCTTTCATTTCACAATCCCACATAATGACAAAACTAAATACACTATCGATAACGCTTATCGACAACAATAATGCGCATCACTATGCCCGCTCATAAGGCCAGTGAGTGGGAAAGAGAGCAAAATACTCGCTTCACCGCTCCGACGTTTTATGACGCAAACTGCACGGAGAAAAAAATTATACTATACTTATTGTACTCACTGCAGCCGAGAGGGCGCATCTCCGCGTTTTGCGTGTACACCTGTGAGATGTCGGCGACGCGGCGGCATAACACGTGCGCGGGGATCTCCGAGCCGTACTTGTACTGCCAGTTGGCTGCCTCGTAGCGCGCGCGCTGCACCTGCGACTTGCTGTCCGCTGGAACCGGAGGCCGTGGCGTGTGATGCGGCATCTCATTGTGATTGGCAAACATACGAGTAACCGGTAGCAATACACCAGACCTTGATCTTCCCGCCAAAGAGGAACATGTTGGAACTGCTCATTCCACTCATTTCCCAAATCAACAAATATAAATTAGCTGTTAAGAGAGCTGCTCCAGTTGTGTAATATTACAGAGCGCCCTCCGCACAATGAGCAAATAATTAAGTTTTCATTTCGTAGGATTCTTGAAAAATTTCTTGTGACCTTGCGAGAGCGAAAAGGATTATAAAAGTACTAAGTTTATTATTTTAGTAACTGCATGCTTTCGCTTCAACCCAATAGCGATCCACTGCACTCAAATGTCGAATTAAACATTCAAAATAAATATTATCTTAGCTTATGTTACAAATATGTCTTTTGTAAGGAAATCATTTTTAAAATAGCAACACTACACGTTTGAGAGGGGTTAAGAATGCCGAATACCGAGGGTATATAAGAAGAAGCTTGCTGTCAGATAAAAACGATTGTATTTGTGCTATCTACAAGTGAAGTGTTAAGCTGTGTAAAGTGTTGAGTGCTTGATATACAATAATAAATAAGTGTGCAAATCCAGTGTTATTCTGGCTATGATTATACTTTCAATATTTTAATCGCCTACACATTTCATTATATGAAATACTTATTTATGTTTATATGAAAAACAGGTCCAAGAATTATAGTGGCTAGGAGATAACTGTAGTATTTGATACTGGAAAAGTATTTTAATCAAATAACATTTCATTTGTTAATATCAAGTGTATGTTGGCCGTCCGATTAAGCTTTACATGCTATGACTTACCGATCATGCCTGTCATGACACAGCCGATCCTGCTGGTGAGAGAAAACAGGTGTGTGACAGAGGCCGGGTCGAGCAGACGGTCCGGCACCTTGCGTTGTGCTGCCACCACTGCACTCTCTGCACCTCTTAGTGCTACTGATGTTAGCCCTCCCTGGTTGATTGCTTTCAATGCATACTCTACAGGCAAATTTATTAACCATATAATAGGCAATTATTGATAAATAGCTTTATGTTAGCAGACATAAACATAGATATTCAATGAACTACACTAACACTAGTTTTTTCTGCCGATTGATGTCTATGAGGAAATCTCCAGGAATTTCAACCACACCAAAGGCTCTCCACAAATTTAAGAACAAGACATTAATGATTACAAATCTAACATGTTGCTAGACTATGACCAACATCTTAACTGCAATTAATTTTGTTACATTTGAATAGAGCTTTCTGTGACACTAGTTTTGATCATGGAATATTTAAACAAAATAATATTTTTCAAATGTCTATATATAAGTCTAGGTATAATCAAAGGCCTGTTAAAATTTGTAACATGATAGCAGGGGGAGAGGGGGAGATATGCTGCGTAGGTGATGATGAATTTGATGCTGTTTATGAAAAAAATAAAAAAAATTATCTTATTCTCAATATGAGATGAAATGCAACATACAGCTGCATGGACTCTGTTCTGTTCAGACAAGTAATATCCTAATAATTTGAAAATGTCACAGATGTCACCAGACCCAGCTGAACAGGGTTCCTTTTTCTGCATAAATTAATAAACCACAACTCTAACCTAACCTTCTTTTCATTTGAGTTATGTAGGTTGTTTTTAATTTTAATCACCTACTCCAAGAAGCATGTGACTACCCATACCTCCCCCATTTCAACTTAGTATTTACATATTATTTACAACTTTTACAATAATCCAAGTTGACTATCTTTTATTAGAAACATAAATTAGTTTTAATTGATTCCTCAAATGGCCACTTTTATAGTTCTCAACATCCAATCTTCATATATATAAATAGACCCACAGACAATCGGATGCTTGCAAAAATTAGTATATATTTTGGTGTCCTCAACCACATGCTTTTTAATTAGGGGCATTAAAACATTAGCAGTGGAATAAGCTTATATTATCTTCATAGACTTCTTACTGTAGACCTGTCTGTAGTACTGTAGATTTAGTTGATAATTCACTACAGTCTCCCTACAGTATGGACACCTATCACTATTTATTGCTTAAGAGCAGTTAAGCAATAAGACCACTTGCAAGGATATACCACTCTCTATTAATGTTCTCTAAATTAATATACCAGTATCAGCATCAAGTTTCTGTCCTCCGCAATTGCAATAGCTTGCTCTTGTTTGCCCATGTTTCGAGATATCTTCACCAAATTCCTTGTGGATTTACGTTTCTCCATATATTGGTGACATTGATCAGAGTTTCAACACTGTTTGTTTGAACAATTTCTAGGTCAGCAACCTCAGAACAACTATTTAATGCCATTGACGTAGATGTAAGTAGATGGCCAAAGTCGTTTCTCAGACTCTTCAGCATACGCAAAGGTCACTGTAGTAGGAGCGTAGGTAGGAAATTGGGGTCCATTAAATAAGCGTAAATACGTTTCTCCATATATTAGTGACATTGATCAGAGTTTCAACACTGTTTGTTTGAACAAGTTCTAGGTCAACAACCTCAGAACAACTATTTAATGCCATTGACGTAGATGTAAGTAGATGGCCAAAGTCGTTTTTCAGACTCTTCAGCATACACAAAGGTCACTGTAGTAGGAGCGTAGGTAGGAAATTGGGGTCCATTAAATAAGTAATGTAGGCAAACAATCTAATGTTCCAGTAGGTATAGCAAAGACGTAGGTGTATTCATGAAACAAAAGAAACACAACCTAACAGAGAAATTACCAAGAGTAACACGTATATATAAGAAGAATGACATGTCAACATTATTCTCGAAGGTTTTGGTTCGTTTTTTTGTTTTTACATAGGCAACTGATATAATTGGAACTGATTTGACAGCATATTCTGTCTATTCTGATAGTTGTAGAGTTTTGTTACAGAGTTTTATCAATTTTTTTTGAAAATGGTGCATCACCAAGTTTAAGAGTCGTACCATTATAATCACTTGAATCTCTATCAACTCCAAACTTTCACATACACATATCCTGACACTATTCTAAATCTGACCCACGGCCTGTTGGGTGTAGTTGATGGTGTATATAAGTCGGATGGACCTTGGCAAATCATTACTATTCTAATCATATGTTACATTACTAGGTCGCAAGACATATTTAAATAAATTGATCTTAAGAATTAAAAGTAATCTTTTCAGACGAAATCAAGGTTTGTTGAATGGAAGAAGCTACTTAATGAAATGACAAGTTTTTAATACTTACCAACTTGATAAAGCCTCCCCTCCGGAGAAAAAATTGTAATATGCCTATCAAAACCGGCACTACTTTCACGAGCCATTTTATATTGTCTAATAATGGAATAAAATAATTTTAATATCAATATTAATAATATACTTTATTTTTGACGGAATGACAATACACAGAATAACCGGAATAACCAGAATGACAGACAAAAACCGGTGTTCAATTTTCACACTCTCATATCAATAGTCAGTTTTCATTTCCACCTTTGGTGTGCAAATATTAAGCCAATGACAATGTTCAGAATTGTTTCAAAAACCAATCGGTAACGATCATTTTGTGTGTACCATAGACAAAACAATAATGTTATGTTTCCATTTCCTTAACCATTTTTATTTATCTTTAATAAGCAATTACTCAAAACACTGTAAAATTAATCATGCTTGATCAAAATTTATTACAAGCTTATAAGATTTTGTTATACAATAAAAGAAGTATGTTCAGATGTTTCTTGTCTATGTTCTAGTAATATTTATTCCAGGTAGTTAATTATCTGTTTATCAGTAGTTGTCTGTGTGCTGTAGTGAGAGGTTGTGTGGTTTTGAGTTTGATTTGAATTTCTTTTAACGTTTTGTTGAAGTTTTTCTTTATTTTAAATTAAAAGTCAGTGTATCTATAGAGATTTATTACAATTTCATAGAAGTTAGACGGAATTATAATATAACAATAATTTTTCTTATTAATTACAATGCAAGAAACCGTTACGAATACAAACGAGAAGAAATCCCTGTTTTCCTCGTTCCTGGAGGTCTTGGAAGCACGGGAAAAGCAGGTGCAAGCTGACCGCCAGCTGCAGGAGGAGAAGTATCAACGCAGGGCTCAGAGGATCTACGATTTCCACGGTAAACCCACTAATTGAATTGTAAATAAACATACGCGGCGCCTAAGTCGGTCGCCCAGAAAGTTCATTGTATCTGAAGTAAATCACTGTAACAATAATAATTTAACATTACATAAGAAAAACTAGCAATAAATAATAAAAACTGGCTAATCAACGTAACATTTGTATTAAAAATCTTAAACCATTTCAATAATTTGTTACTAGTGATACTTAAAAAGTGCCCTTATATTTATTTATACAATATTGCAATTATTTTATTAGAAATTCATTTTTACATTGAAAATATTTTCATAC
This sequence comes from Megathymus violae, assembly GCA_003671415.1. Taxonomy (NCBI): domain Eukaryota; kingdom Metazoa; phylum Arthropoda; class Insecta; order Lepidoptera; family Hesperiidae; genus Megathymus; species Megathymus violae. The sequence goes on along the minus strand of PDGT01000133.1, from coordinate 351,127 downwards.
TTTATTTATTTATTATTTTTAATGTGCGCAACATAATAATAGGAATGTCTAAACCCATATTATATATTCTCTAGGCAGTAATGTGAATTAATTAATATAAAGTAACATTAATACTTACCAAATATTTTGTTATGATAGTTATTGTTACTTGAAAGATTCAGTTAAAATAAAAATTATAAATTATTTTGACAATATTGTGAATTTTCAGCCTTCGGTTGAATGCTGGTGAATAATACAGCACTGTTTTACGGTTCAATTAATCTATTACTGCTTAGAAGACCTTAATGTCTAAAACAAAATATTATAAAGGCCTGGTATGTTATGAATGGCAGAAAGTTATTCATGTTATTTTTGTAACTCAATGTATATCCTTAAAATTTGGGTGATTACCTGTTGGAGCAGTTTACCATTTACATGGCATTGCAGCAATTTTTATCCACAAAGCCTAAATTTATATTACTATCTATCTATCAGCCTTTTACAGTTGACTGCTGGACATAGGCATGCCCTAGTTGGCACCACTCTGACTGATCCTGGGCCCTCTGAATCCAACGGCTTCCAGCTGTTTTCCTCAAGTCATCATTCCACCTGGTCAGGGGGCATCCTGTACTCTTTTTACCAAGGCGAGGACGCCATTGGAGGACTTTTCTTCCCCATTGGTTGTCAGTGCTTCGAATAATGTGCCCTGTCCATTGCCACTTCACCTGGCGAATTCTGCAAGCTATGTTGGTAACGATTGTTCGTCTACGGATTTCATTGTTACGAATCTTGTCTCCATAGCTCGCTGAGTAATTTTGAGCTTTCAGATGAGGCCAATGGTAAAAGACCATATCTTTGATCCATAGGTTATCACTGGCATAAATTACATTACATTGATAACATTGATTAACATTTTTCATTCATTTTTACTGTTATATTGATCGAATACTTTCGACTTCAGGCACTGAATGTGGAATGTGGAATGTCAACAACTTCGAGAGCATCACCGTTAACAACAACCAGCATAGGTGTGACATGTACATTAGACATGACTTTCGTCTTGTCCATGTTCATTTTCAGACCCATCCGTTGTGAGACACTGTTTAGATCTCCTAAAATGGTGCTGAGGTTCTTCGTGTATTCGGACTGACATGGTGGATGCTCCGTATACACACTTTAACACCTCGATATACCGATGAAGTGAAGAGACCCCAGCACCGCCCAGGTCTCGATAGAATCAAAGGCTTTCTCATAGTCCACATAGGTAACACATAGTAGCAGGTTATACTCCTCAGTCTTCTGTATAACCCGTCTGAGCGTATGTATGTCGTCTGTGGTACTATAATAACAAGACGCAAGTCCCTGGCGAACACTTTTTAGCCTCGATTTCGCTGTATTGTGTTTTTTACACAATTTGTATTATGACAATGGAAGTCGCCTACACTCGGAGATCTGCTTATTGAGCAGTCTATATTCTGACATAGAGTTCGAAGACTGCATACATAATTCTCATCTATCCCTCATGAGACCCACCATTGCTCTGAGGTTTAAAGAATTTTAATCCTACCTCATGGACAGTTGCTACCATCCTCTTGTCATATTCGTCGACTGTATCTCAAGAATCCAAACACTCGAAACGATTAAGCAACTCTAACTGAAAGCTCTCGGAGCCTTGGATTTGAACAGATGTTGGGCGGAGTATAGACTTAATCATGCGTGATCGTTCAAGCTTCACTTTGATCGCTTCCGGCTATAACCCCACTGATCACCGAGACATCGTTAAACATGTGCGGTTTGTCAGCCAGAATAAAGTCTATCTAATTGTTTGTTGAACCATTAGGGCTTGTCCAGGTCCACTAGTGTTGAGGTTTCTTCTTGAAGAAGGAGTTCATCATAAAGAGATTCTTCTGCTCCAGAAAGTTGGCCAGTAAGTGACCTCAGTTGTTCCGTTGTCCAACTCCGAAAAGCCCCACTCTCTGTTTGTTGCCATTCCGCGTGCCTAATCTCGTATTGAAGTCCCCCATCACAACTGTGAAATGAGATTGTGAGATACGTATGGCTCTACTAATGTCCTCATACATTGTCTCAACCTCATCTTCAGGATGTGCTGATGTCGGTGCATATACCTGTGTGACCTTCAGCGAATATTGTTTAGATATTCTGAGTATAAAGTACGCTAACCTTGGAGACACATTCCCTACTCGCATAACGGCATTTACGAAAGACTTGTGGACGAAAAACCCGACATCGCCTTGGGACAGTTATTCACCCTCCCGATGACAGAACAGGTTTCCGGATTTGAGTATAAGTCCTCTCCCTGTCTTCGGACTTCAGATAATCTCAAAATAGTCCAGTTTAAGCTACCTATCTCTTCTTCCAGCTCGTATATCTTATCATCGGTCCTCAGCGTTCTGGTATTGTATGTTGCCAGGTGCAGATGCCGATGAATGTGGTAGCCTGATCTCTTCCGATGATTATAACCACCCCCCGCCTCGCCGTTACCGTAGTCGCTACCGTAGCCAGGAATAGCGGGGCTGCCGGGGACCAGGGCCTAAATTTCTTTGTAACTACCATGAAATGGGTGTTAGCCTTAGTCACCGCGCTTGGCCATTGCAAGTTGCTGACCGCAGTTGGTGTTAATAGTACACAGAAAGATGCTGGTGCCCATCTTCTGAATCTGTCCCATTAGTCGGCTTTTACGACATCCCAGAAAGAGCGGAATTGATGCTATTCTGCTAAGTGGACCCGGACACGACATGGGGAATTTCTATTATTATTGGATTTAATTAACTAAAAACCATTTAAATAGTACCTTCTGGGAAGTCTACGAAGGTTGCATTGCCAGACAAGGTGTTCGATGGCCGTTGTTTTTTTCAGACCGCCAGCAGCGTGAGGCGGTGGAGTTGAGGCGGTGCCTCGATTACGTATCGCAGCACGCCCACGTACTCGAGAGCGTCCTGCGCGGCGCGGGCGGTAGCGAGAGTGTGCCGCTGAGCGCCGCGCTCGTGCGCCAGGCTGCCGCGCTCCAACGCTGCATGGCGCAATGCGTGGCCAACGCGTCACGCATACGCACGCTGCTGACGGCCGCGCACCAGCCACAGATGGACTCTATGCTCGCCAAAATGGTAAGTGTTCTAAGCGAATAGCAACTGGTGATCCGGTCCCGGTCAGATTCTCCTGTCATTTTAAGATCGAAATTTATTGGCACCTCTAGCAAGGATTCTGGCAAAACCGTACACAAGTGTTATATATGATTATTACACACGTGTTGTATATAATTAGTGCAGGTAGGAAGGTACAGGCCTATCCTTAACTAAAACTTACTATTGACTGAGAAGTTCTTATGCTGCCCGAAGGCCACCGACGAAATTTAATAATAACGAACGGTATCGACTTCTTAATGTGCCCTCCGAAGTGCTATACAAAATAGACTCTGGCGGTCTCTCATCCATAACCCTACCCTACCCGAAGATTAATGACGATGTAATGATAACTTATTTACAATGTTACTACAAATGGTCCTCTGGGTTCCGCGTTGCGTGGTAAAATTAATTCAATAGCAGTAGTAACTATGTTAGTCACCGCGATTATGTACGTGCACAAGTGCGGCTGAACACTGACAAAATTTTTGCAATTGCTTGACAACAATTGAAATCCACAGGTAGTTACAAATATGAACACATAATGCGCTATCTGGGTCACGTATAGTTATATAGCGCACATTGAATTTAATTATTTGGCAAATATTTCCAAACAGTATTTACAAAGGTGATGTGTCGAGTTTTGAAGTTGAGATGTTCAAGTAATTGTCAACGCAAGAAATTATCCTAAAATAACAGGTTTGTTTATAGAAAGTCTCGATGTTCGCTTCACTTATCAATCCAACTCTGTGCACGGGGCTATCGTTCTCGTTGGAGGAGTCTCCCGACACTACGTTGACCACATACCTGTCGTCGTACTCGTCGGGGACTCGTTGCGAACAGTTTGTATTGTTTAGGTAATTAAATACACTAGGTACGAAGTCTGACCCTAATTGTAGTTTACGACGGCAGGCCCTATTGAGTAGTTAACGCATAAGTACAATAAAGCAGTAACGATCGAGAAGTGTACGCATGGATTTATTTTTTCAAAAAGTAGTTGTTACATGTTAGGTACATTATATAAACCCGAATGAAATATATTTTCAAATTTTTATCCGAGTGGCTGATTGTATCTTACTAAATAACATGAAATTTGGTGTGGTGATAACTTACAATAAAATAGTTTTTATGGTGGAAAAATGTCTAATGGTGCTGCGACACTGCTGCTATAAAATATTTTAAACATTACTGAATATTAACTAACATTATATAACTTTGTATCATAACATATGGTATAATTTATTCGTAAGATGTTTTCAACCGCTACCACCGATGAAAATGCTATAACTGAGGTGACGCGAGTGATTAAACGCATCTGATCCTGTCCGATAACCGTTTGTTACTAAACTATCTTATAAGAACAAGCTTAGCTTAAAGCGCATACACACAAAATCACACCTCATTCTATTTACATAGATACCTACTACACTACAGTAACGTTCTATAACCAAAAGTTTGGAGCCATTTTCCAATGTATGTAACTGTGATGTTATCGACCACTGAGCTGCAAGGACGGCGATGGATTGCGGATCGACTTGCTCAGAGTGCTGTAATCACCGTTACACATTTTTTAATAACATTAATGTCAAATAATCTATACTAATATCATAGAGAGAGCGCCAATTTTGTGAGTTTGTACAAAGTAATCTGTGGAACCACGGCACGTACTTAAAAAATTGTTTTTATTATTTAAAAGGCACATTATTCCGGATGGCCACAGGCTATGTATCGAGTGTAGATATATATAATAAAAAATTGTCGATCCCGAACGACAACATTTAATTAATGCAGTGTGGCAGACCATTATTTACACGATTTTCAGGAATGTAAAAAATAAATCATATTTCGCGGTTTTAAAAACAATACATATTTATTAAATTTCAATTAAATATTAATTAAGATAAGAAAAACAATCATAAATTAATGTTTTTATAACGCTTTTCATTTTAAATAAATTTAAACTGACTTCAACGAGACACAATACAAAATTACGCTTAAATGCAGTTTTTTTTTTATTATAATACCAAATGAATAATTAAATTTTTATTCTTATAAATTTGGACAGGGATTTGCCTTACAATTTGAACACAATATGATTACGTCTAAATATTTTTTTTTTGCGCCCTGAAGATGGAAAAGGGCTACCCTCCGGAAAAGCGCGGGAGGGGGGTGGTGAATGCTCATAGCATACCAGCGCAGCCGGCTGCGCTGTTTATGTGGGACTCCCGAGAAACCTAGGGGCCTACCCACTAAACACCACCCAAGTTGGCTTTGGCCTTGTGGCCTCTAAGCCTTCATCGGATGCGACCCTTCCGCAGGGAAGGAG